>CM035215.1:2900700-2922475 GCA_020233015.1 Callinectes sapidus | reverse complement strand
CTGTCCATGTAAGGTCTATGGTAAGGCGAAGGCTGCTTTTTGTTTTAGAAGCGAAGGGTTTGTTAGGTGGTGAACAGTCGGGGTTTTGGAAGTACCGAAGCACGATGGATCGCCTGACACACCTGGAGCATTGCATTTCAGAGGCATTTGCCAAAAAAGAATTCATGATAGGGGTGTTCCAAGACATCCACAAAGCCTTCGACATGACATGGCGACACGGTATCCTCACGAAACTCTACGCTCGGCTTCAGAGGTAACTTGCCCATTTTTGTTTATAATTTCCTACAGGACAGAACATTCTCTGTCAAGCTTCCTGGTAACGTTATCTCGGACGTTTTCGTCCAGGAGAACGGGGTGCGCAGGGTAGTGTTCTTGGTCCTATGTTATTTTGTATTATGATTAATTAATGATATTCTGTCCACAACTCCCGTCCCCAGGAATCTTAAATACTCTCTGTACGCTGACGACTGTGCGTTATGGCACTCCTCGCCCGACGCTCAGTTCTCGGCGGGGCGGATTCAAGACGCTCTTGATTCCGTTCAGCGTTGGGCCTCTTTGTGGGGATTTAAGTTTTCCGTTGCTAAGTGTATCGGCGTTGTTTTTACCAGACGTAACGTACCTGATTTGCAATTAACTCTTCAAGGCCAGCCGATACCATTTCAAAATTCAGTCAAGTTTTTGGGTCTGCATTTTGACAGCAGACTCAATCAATTGGAAGACACACATCAATGAATTACTTATCCGTTGCCGTGAAAAAATCAATGTCCTTAGATACCTCCGTGGTACTTCATGGGGAGCAGACAGGAAATCTTGAATATTAATGGTGTACAAGTCCTTAATTCGCTCTCATTTAGACTATGGCTCACCGGTGTATTATGGGTCTGGGTCGGAACCAACATTGAGGAGGTTGGATGTTTTGCAGAATGAATGTGTGAGAATGTGTCTTGGAGCCCTGCGCTGCACTCGTGTGGCGAGGATGGAGGTTGAGGCCAACATACCACCGCTGCACCGCCGTCGCGATGCCCTACTGCTATCATATGGGATGAAAACCGCCCGGAAAGCGCCCCTCGGCAGCACGGCAAGCAAGATCGTCTGGCAGCACCACCACCTCCACACTGCGGCATTAAATTCATCTCGTCATTCGGTCATCATTTTTTCGGAGTCTATGTCAGCCCTTCAGGCAACAGAGTCCGGCCGTACGGCTACAAATGAAATCCAGGGCAACATCATTAATAGATTAAATTCAAGTCGTAAATCCTTCTCACTGATTTGGGTGCCCGGACATTCCAATATACGCGGCAATGAACAGGCTGACATGCTAGCTCGGTCTGCCGCAGAGCTCGAGGGAGCGTGGAACCTCCGTCGGGATCTGCAGTCATGTCTCTCAGTTGTTAAATCATCAGCAAAACTCCTGTGGCAGAGTCACTGGGACAACCTCCACCTACAAACCATCAAACCCATCCTAGGCCAGTGGGCTTCCTCCACTCCCTCCACAAGGCGGGAGGAGGTTGTCCTCGCACGCCTATCACCTTATTCAATAAATAAATAATTTAATAAATATATAATTAAATAAATTAATAATCAATTAAATAAATAATTAATTAAATAAATAACTATTAAATAAATTAATAATTAAATAAAGTAATAATTAAATAAAGTAATAATTCAATAAATTAATAATTGAATAAATTAATAACTAAATAACTAAATAATTAAATAAATAGATAAATAAATAAATAAGAATAAATAAATAGATAGATAATAAGAATAAATGAATAAATGAATAAAAAGGACCAAAGCAGTTGGCTCAGGCTCTCTCCAATGTGACCACGACTACCTTGGGTTACCACTGGATCACCATTACCATCACTAACACGAGGATGAGTATCACAACCCTTTACTTTCCCCCATACGTACTTGTCTCAGGATAGAGAGGAATATTTATCTGTCGTGTTTTCATGTGTGTTTTCTGTGTATGATATTTTTTTCCCATTCTTCGTGTTCATGTTTTGTTTTGGAAGGTTTAGTAAGTAAAGTAATTGCTAAGTTTACTTCCAATATTATTCCCCTCAACCTGCACTCAGTTTTTTTTTTTTTTCTATTTGTTTACTTTACACTCACACGGTCTTTAACTTACAGTAACGTAACACACACACACACACACACACACACACACACACACTACACACACACACACACACACACACACACACACAGTTGACATTGGTGTGCCTGCAGTGCCTGAATGACAGGGCCGTGGCCTTTCTGCCGTGCCAGGTCAGCGGGGGTCATGTTGTCAGGGGTCAACACGTGAGGACTCACGCCGCATGCCAGCAAAGCCTCCACAGCACCAGAGGGAACACCGCACTGCGCCGCGGCGTGGAGGGGCGTCAGGCCTTCCCGGCTCAGCATGTGTCCGTCATAGTGCTCAGGGATGAAGGACCAGATGCTTCCCTCATCACCCTCCACCAGCCACGATAACACTTCGTTGTGGTTGTCTTCATGCGTGTCCTGCCACTTCCTCTGTAGTGAATAAATAAATAAAAAAAGATTTATAAAAAACATTTGATAAAATTATTATTACAATGATAATGATAAAGATTTTTTAGTATAATATTTATAATAATGAGATGATGATGATGATGATGATGATGATGATGATGATGATGATGACAATGATAATAATAATAGAAATAATAATAACAACAAAATTATGGAGAAGGAAGACGAGGAAAAGAAAAAATAAAACGACAACAACAACAACGAAGCAAATAGGTACATAAATGAATAAATAATGATGATAATGAAAATGATGATGATGATGATGATAATGATAATAATAATAATAATAATAATAATAATAATAATAATAATAATAATAATAAAGATAATCAAAATCTGATAATAATGACAAAAAAATCTATGAGTGATCATAATGAGTAAATTAATAGCATGAAAAATTCATGATGATGATGATAGTTAAAAAAAAACCTATTATTCCTTTGTTATTATTATTATTATTATTATTATTATTATTATTATTATTGCTGTTGTTGTTATGCTAGGCTATTTTTACCAATGTGATGGAATAAAGCCTAATAACTTCGACTCTAATAATAATAATAATAATAATAATAATAATAATAATAACAATAATAATGATAATAATAATAAAAATAATAATAACAACAATAACAACAATAAAATATAATAATAATAATGATAATAATAATAATAATAATAATAATAATAATAATAACAATAATGATCATTATTATATTCATCCTGACACATTTGTATTGTGTTAATTGTTGTTGTTTTGATTATATTACATAAGGTATTTTGTTATATTATTATTACTATATTACTATTACTCATACTATTGCTGTTATTATTTCACTATTACTATTACGTACTATCATAGTAATTAATGGTATGTATCATAATTCTTTATATTACTATCATTATTATTATTATTATTATCACCATTAGTTATTATTATTATATTTGATTATTTGCAGTCCATTGTATTAATATAATGAATAATTGTATTAGTGTGTGTCAAGACTGACTGACCAATGAGAGACCAGCAGGAGTAGTACTGAGGTGGGCGGAGTCACCTTCCGCCAACCCACCAATCACAGAGCGGCAAGAGGCAGCCACCCCGCCAACCCACCAATCACAGAGCGGCAAGAGGCAGCCACCCCGCCAACCCACCAATCACAGAGCGGCAAGAGGCAGCCACCCGCCAGCCAGCCAATCACCAGTTAGTCAATTAGTTAGTCAGCCGTCACTGCAATGTTGTGGTGATAATGTGGAGGTGGAGGTGGCGCGGCCAACACAACACAACACAACACACTCTTACTGACTGACTGACTGACTGACTGAATGACTGACTTAATTACTTACCACATGCTTCACACTAACAGGCTCAGCAGTCACTGCACCGCCGCCCTTCTTGACCAGCCACCTCTCCACCTCGTGGAGGCCATACTCCACGGCAATGTCCACCGGGGTGCGTCCAGACTTGTCTTCCATGAACAGCAGGTCACCACGTCGCTCCACCTGACACTTCACTGCTTCTAACTGTCCTTGCACCGCAGCCCAGTGCAGGGGTGTGCTGCCATTCTTGTCTTGCATGTGTAGCAGGTCACTATTTTTCTCCACCAGCCATTCAACGGCTGCTAATTGTCCATTCATCGCAGCACAGTGCAGGGGTGTCCAGCCACCCTTGTCTTGCATGTGTAGCAGGTCACTATTTTTCTCCACCAGCCATTCAACGGCTGCTAATTGTCCATTCATCGCAGCACAGTGCAGGGGTGTGGCGCCATCCTTGTCTTGCATGTGTAGCAGGTCACTATTTTTCTCCACCAGCCATTCAACGGCTGCTAATTGTCCATTGTTCGCAGCCCAGTGCAGGGGTGTGGCGCCATTCTTGTCTTGCATGTGTAGCAGGTCACTATTTTTCTCCACCAGCCATTCAACGGCTGCTAATTGTCCATTCATCGCAGCAATGTGCAGGGGTGTCCTGCCATACTTGTCTTGCATGTGTAGCAGGTCACTATTTTTCTCCACCAGCCATTCAACGGCTGCTAATTGTCCATTCATCGCAGCAATGTGCAGGGGTGTCCAGCCATCCTTGTCTTGCATGTGTAGCAGGTCACTATTTTTCTCCACCAGCCATTCAACGGCTGCTAATTGTCCATTCATCGCAGCCCAGTGCAGGGGTGTCCTGCCATCCTTGTCTTGCATGTGTAGCAGGTCACTATTTTTCTCCACCAGCCATTCAACGGCTGCTAATTCTCCATTCATCGCAACAATGTGCAGGGGTGTGCTGCCATACTTGTCTTGCATGTGTAGCAGGTCACTATTTTTCTCCACCAGCCATTCAACGGCTGCTAATTGTCCATTCACCGCAGCAATGTGCAGGGGTGTCCAGCCATCCTTGTCTTGCATGTGTAGCAGGTCACTATTTTTCTCCACCAGCCACTTTACAGTTTCTAGTTTTCCATTGTTCGCAGCACAGTGCAGGGGTGTCCAGCCATCCTTGTCTTGCATGTGTAGCAGGTCACTATTTTTCTCCACCAGCCATTCAACGGCTGCTAATTGTCCATTTACCGCAGCATAGTGCAGGGGTGTCCAGCCATCCTTGTCTTGCATGTGTAGCAGGTCACTATTTTTCTCCACCAGCCATTCAACGGCTGCTAATTGTCCATTCATCGCAGCCCAGTGCAGGGGTGTCCTGCCATCCTTGTCTTGCATGTGTAGCAGGTCACTATTTTTCTCCACCAGCCACTTTACAGTTTCTAGTTTTCCATTGTTCGCAGCCCAGTGCAGGGGTGTGTTGCCATCCTCGTCTTGCATGTGTAGCAGATCACTATTTTTCTCCACCAGCCATTCAACGGCTGCTAATTGTCCTTTCACCGCAGCACAGTGCAGGGGTGTCCAGCCATCCTTGTCTTGCATGTGTAGCAGGTCACTATTTTTCTCCACCAGCCACTTTACAGTTTCTAGTTTTCCATTGTTCGCAGCATATTGCAGGGGTGTCCTGCCATCCTTGTCTTGCATGTGTAGCAGGTCACTATTTTTCTCCACTAGCCATTCAACGGCTGCTAATTGTCCATTCACCGCAGCATAGTGCAAGGGTGTTCTGCCATCCTTGTCTTGCATGTGTAGCAGGTCACTATTTTTCTCCACCAGCCACTTTACAGTTTCTAGTTTTCCATTATTCGCAGCACAGTGCAGGGGTGTCCTGCCATACTTGTCTTGCATGTGTAGCAGGTCACTATTTTTCTCCACCAGCCATTCAACGGCTGCTAATTGTCCATTCATCGCAGCACAGTGCAGGGGTGTCCTGCCATACTTGTCTTGCATGTGTAGCAGGTCACTATTTTTCTCCACCAGCCATTCAACGGCTGCTAATTGTCCATTCATCGCAGCACAGTGCAGGGGTGTCCTGCCATCCTTGTCTTGCATGTGTAGCAGGTCACTATTTTTCTCCACCAGCCATTCAACGGCTGCTAATTGTCCATTCATCGCAGCATAGTGCAGGGGTGTCCTGCCATTCTTGTCTTGCATGTGTAGCAGGTCACTATTTTTCTCCACCAGCCATTCAACGGCTGCTAATTGTCCATTGTTCGCAGCCCAGTGCAGGGGTGTGGCGCCATTCTTGTCTTGCATGTGTAGCAGGTCACTATTTTTCTCCACCAGCCACTTAACGGCTGCTAATTGTCCATTCATCGCAGCCCAGTGCAGGGGTGTCCTGCCATCCTTGTCTTGCATGTGTAGCAGGTCACTATTTTTCTCCACCAGCCATTCAACGGCTGCTAATTGTCCATTCATCGCAGCAATGTGCAGGGGTGTCCTGCCATCCTTGTCTTGCATGTGTAGCAGGTCACTATTTTTCTCCACCAGCCACTTTACAGTTTTTAGTTTTTCATTCATCGCAGCATAGTGCAGGGGTGTCCAGCCATCCTTGTCTTGCATGTGTAGCAGGTCACTATTTTTCTCCACCAGCCATTCAACGGCTGCTAATTGTCCATTCATCGCAGCAATGTGCAGGGGTGTGGCCATTACAGCTGCTGCACATTGATGGTCACCCCGCCACGCACCAAAGTAAAGGGATGGCCGTCCTGTGTGTGTGTGTGTGTGTGTGTGTGTGTGTGTGTGTGTGTGTGTGTGTGTGTGTGGGAAGAGAGGAGATTATGTTATCATTATTATCATCATCACCATTATTATTATCATTATTATTATTATTATTATTATTATTATTATTATTATTATGATCATTATTATCATTATTATTATTACTATAACATGGAGATCAAGATCAATATCAATATTAATCTTTACAGTGTTAATTAAGCACGTAATTAATGAATTCTTTAATGGAAGTGTTGAGTGAATTGTTGTGTCTGGCGACAAACTGGCAACCACCCAGCACTGCCAGCACAAGGCAAGCCACTGTGTGCTGGGACTCAGTGACTGTGAGTTTTTTTTTTTTTTTTTTTTTGTTTTGTTTTGTTTTGTTCAATTTATTACGCCCGAGGGCGACAGACCCAGTAACACTACAGGTACTGTGACATGTACAGAGCACTCGTGTCTCGCAGGGCACGCTGAACACACCCACACACACACAAATATGCACAAAGGAGAGTATATTAGAAGTTTAATAGCCACCAAAGTGAGGGTGGCGGGTAAGGAGTACATCGAGGTGATCATCATCAGTGAGAAGGTGTTTGCATACATTAATTAAATGGAGTCCTCGCAGGAGTATGTTGATCAGTGTGGGACAATGAGGCTTTGATGACGGCAGAGTAGTGCGGGGCAAGATGCGTAGAGTGGAGTGGACATTTCACTGTGAAATATGTGATGTTGGCGTAAAGACACTTAGGGTCGATACCGGAACAGCAGTCTGACCTGGGGACACTTATGGTCCCCTCCCCAGAGGGGGACTCCGAGGCTGGTGTAGGAGTCGCCATATTTGGTAAGAATTTTGAGTGAAGGATGTGTGTGTAACTCGGTGCATGTAGATTGTAGATTTGTGTGGAGGGAGAGGTTGTCTGTAGAGGGCAGGCTGTGACTACCCCCTTGTGTTATGAGACACAAAGGGAAACGTTCAGTGAGGTCACAACTGGTTTTGATGATAAGTTCACAGTTCCAGTGCTTTAGACCTCCCTGGGAGTAATTATTATCGTTTGGGCAGGTGTCTACTGCCTCCTCCAAATATGTAGGGACTCTTTCAAATCTCAATACAATTTTCTCATTACAACCAAAATTTGAAGTAAAAATGCATCGTAGTACTGAAGGGGTTAATACGAAACCTCTTAAATAGAGTTACTATTACTCCTTAACACACTGAGCAATGCAATAGTCATACTAAATCCTGCAGTACAATGTTTACTGTGAAAAACTTGAATTAATAGATAAATATAATTGTTATGGGAGAAGATGGAGTAGATACGTCTGTGATGAATGAAACTTTAAGCCAATAAGGATCAAAATGAAATGTAAAACTATATAAAAGAAACACAAAAGTAATATATCAACATTTGTATTCCCCCACATCTTTGCTACATCAGCGCTGCTGCTCATATATCCCCCACACCACTTTCTCCACACCACCACTACTGTACTTCCTCCCAAAGTATAGCTACCCCATCACCACTAGGTACTCCACACTCCTTTCCACTCCAGTACCACCCATTCCTCCACCACACCACCAACCACTTGCTCCTCACTGAACACACTACTTTACCTCATCACCTCATCACCACATTATTTACTGCATTGTTTCATAACTTACTCTCCTTCATTATAAAAAAAAATATATATATATATATATATGAACTAAGGAATGAGAATGAGAGAACTAATGGTGAGTAACTGATACTAAGCAAAGGAATGTCTCATTATATTGAAGATATTTGTATTTTCTTACGTCTACTGGTATTTCTGTGTCTTATTTTATTAGTTTTTACCATTTATATTCTCTCTTGTCTCCTCATATCTTTGCTTTTTTTCAAAATTTTCATCTAAAATTTTTCCTTTTTTTTCTAATCATCAATCAAATGGAAACATTTTCTCTTATATTATTTATGATCATGTTCATTTCCTTTTCTCGTTTTTATTTAGGTTTCAAATTCGCACTCCCCTCCTTTTCTTTTTTCTTTTTGTCTTTTTCTCTTCTTTCTTTATCGGTTCCATGAATTATGCTACTTTATTCAATCTCCTTTTTCACATATACTTTATTTTTTCTTTCCACGTAGAAGGGACACGGCGTAGGGCAACAAAAGTAAGACAAAATAGCCCACTGAAATGCCGGTCCCTGGGTAAGTTCAAATTCAGTGGCCAAAAGAAGAATGAGATAAGTGTGTTGATACTGTACCTCTCTTGAAACAGTTCTTCAAGTCATAGGCAGGTGGAAATACAGAAGCAGGGAGAGAGTTCCAGTATTACTAGAGAAAGACTGAGAATACTGGTTAACTCTTGCATTAGAGAGGTAATTCTATCTATGCCCAAATTGAATCCTATATCAGATAAGTAAAAGTTATGGTAACAATCAACTCTTAATAAAAACTAATAAAGAACATTCCTACTTGGTCTACTTTCCATTCTGTGTTAAATTTTATCAATAAAATCAAAGGAACTAAGAATTTTAACATTCTAATAAATTAAATCTTGAAAAAGCATCTCTTCCGTGGCTTGGCACTACTAAAATTAATATAGTTAAACCTAAGGCCCCCTCACATGCTGCAAGAGTTAAAAAAAAAAAAAAAAAAAGAAAAGTCAATTTCTCTACCAACCAAAGCTAACTGAGTACTCTGTAATCAAAACACTCCCAACATTATAAATTCTAACCTAAGAAGAGAATTCAGCATATGCTTTCTGTAGTTAATAAAACCCTATATTCCGCAAAACACTATAACTCTTTGAACAAAAAACATAACTCTACAAAAATTTACCATTGGTTTTAATAGTTTAATTAAAAACTTTGGTCTTGTAAACCAAAAATGAAGTTTTTTTTTCTTAGAACTTCAGAGAAAAAGAAACTTCCCTTATCTTTTATTCCCCAAACTAATGTTTTATTAAACTATTCTCTGACATGATTTTAATCTTTGTTCCATTTATTTTAATTGTTTCTTTAATATTCACCCGTTTAGTGCATCCGTTGTCCATAGGACTTACTCTCTTGGTCCAAACTGTATTAATTTCGCTAGCAGCAGGACTGTCAACCTGCTCCTACTGATTTTCTTACATTCTTTTTATCATTTTCTCAGGAGGAATGCTAGTCTTGTTTATTTATGTAACATCTTCAGTTTGTAATGAATCATTTTCTTTCTCGTGATCTACTTTTTCATCGTCCATTCTCATCTTACGTCTTATTATCTTCCCCATTCCGTTTTTATGAGACTCTTTAAAACCACTTTTTTTACTCAGCCTCCTTTGCCGAACGTAACATCCAACCTTTCAAGTATACTAATTACTAGATGAATTTATAGTACAAATTTGATAAACTTTACACTGTATATTATCATTCTTTACCTCCTATTAACCTTAGTTGTTGTGGTAAAAGTTACAAATTTATTTAAAGGACCTCTACGCTTATCTCCTTAATTAATGACAACACCCATACGTAAATCCCATCCTTTATTCAACAACTCTTTAGTCGACATACCTTTACCTTCTAACATTTCAACTTTCTGAAATTTTGGATCTCTATTGGGTCTATGTCTTGTTATTCAAATCGCTACTGGATTATTTTTAGCTATGCACTACACTGCTCACATTCATCTAACTTTCTCAAGAGTAGCACATATCTGTCGAGACGTTAACTACGGCTGGCTATTACGAACTATACACGATAATGGGGCTTCAGTTTTCTGTTTTATCTGTATTTACATTCATATCGGACGAGGAATTTATTAGGGCTGTTATGTAATTTTCCATGCTTGAATAGTAGGGGTAGTAATTTTATTTATAGTGATAGCAACCGCTTTTCTAGGCTATGTTTTACCTTGAGGTCAAACATCCTTTTGAGACGCAACAGTGATTACTAATCTATTGTCCACTATTCCTTACATTGGTAATGACTTAGTTCAATGGATTTGGGGAGGATTTTCTGTAGACAACGCCACTCTAACTCGATTCTTTACTTTCCACTTTGTTCTTCCTTTTATTATTGCAGCAATAACCATTATTCATATTTTTTTCCTCCATCAGTCTGGAGCCAAATAACCCCTTAGGAGTTTCAAGACAATTGGACAAAGTCCCCTTCCACCCCTACTTCACATTTAAAGATATCGTAGGGTTTATTGTTATATTCACCCTGCTATTAATCTTATCTCTATTAAACCCTTACTTACTAGGAGATCCTGATAACTTCATTAGAGCTAACCCTTTAGTTACCCCTGCTCATATTCAGCCCGAATGATATTTCCTATTTGCTTACGCTATTCTCCGTTCAATTCCTAATAAACTAGGTGGAGTAATTGCCCTAGTTGCATCAGTTGCCATTAGTATAGTTTTACCATTTACTCATTCCTCTAATTTTCGAAGACTTACTTTTTACCCTCTTAATCAATTTATATTTTGAACATTAGTCTCGGTATTAATTCTCTTAACTTGGATTGGAGCTCGGCCTGTAGAAGAACCTTATGTTCTTACAGGTCAACTTCTCACAGTAACTTTGTGGTACCCTGGCACGGATAAAAGAAGAGAGAAGAAACAAGAAAATAAGAAGAAACGAGAGAAAAAGAAATAAGAGAAGAAATAATATAATAACAGTACCAGAGTAGGTAGGAGGTGAAAAGTTGACAAGGACTGATGGGAAGGTCGTTTCAAACATGACCGTGTTTAGGGGAGGCCACTGCAGGCATGACACAGATGTAAACACAGAGAGTCAGGGGAACTGAGATGTTGGTCCTGGGAACCTGGAAGGAGCGGTAAACCTCAGGAGAGGGCACATTTATAAGCCTAACTTTGAGAGATGCATTGTCTTAACTCCGCCTTCCCATTCCGCAGTGGGTGTGTCTACTTTTAAATATTGACCAGTGCCATGATACCCAGGCTGGGTATGTCACGTTTGGCCACGCCTGTGGGCGTGTCTTTTGTAAGAGATGTAATTACTGCATGTTGGAGTATGTGAAATGTATAGAATGTTCGACCTTAGTTATAAGGATAGTTTTTCTGAGGAAAATATGTGACAACTGAAATATAAAATGAGATGTAACGGAGAGAAGACGGTTCTTTAGAAACAGATTGTTGAGAGTTCAAGAGAGAGAGAGAGAGAGAGAGAGAGAGAGAGAGCAGAGAGAGAGAAGCTGAGGAGGTCGCAGCTGCCCTGACCAGAGGAGGGTCAGGGGCGACATGGAGACACACAAACTTGTATCAGTAAGTGGAGTTTTGAATGTTGGTAATGCAGTCTAATTCATTTGTTGTGTTTATGAAATGTAAGGAGGAAAATAGTGGTCAGGATGTTATATTATTAGGATGTTCACAGTTAATGTGTTGTGTTTGATTTTATAGGAGTTGGTATGAGTTTTGCTGTGATATTAACACTGAACTATTTTGAGTTGAAATTTGAAGAGAGATTGATGAGAAACATTAATAATATCGTGTGTTACGTATATTGGCGTGAGATGTATTTCGACATTGATAGTCAATTATCTGGAGTTAATTAAATGTTGATGTGAGATTGATGATAACATTGGGTGTTACGTACATTGATGTGAGATATATTTGACATTGACATTGAATTATATGGAGTTGAATTTTGATGAGAGATTTGGTGAGAAACTTTGATAATATTGTGTGTGAAGTATATTGAGTTGAATTGTGAGAAGAGAGATTTGAAGAGAACGTTGGGGATATTGTGTGTTATGTGTATTGGAAGTCATCAGGTGGTTGCTGGAGTAAGGCTTGGGTTAACAACTGGTGTACTTAGCTATTAAGTCAATTAAATGAGAAAATGTTAGCAGTGTATATTATCATACCTCGTGGTTATTGATATTGAGTGATAGTCTTACACAACTATGCAATTGCAACGTGCATGCAAGAAATTGCAGGGCACGACAACTTATTTTATGTTTTTTTTATTATTAACCCCTTAATTCTTATAATATGAGATAAAATATTAAAATGACTATTTAGTTTATATAAAATAAGTATTTTGAAAGTATTAGAAAAGGAAAACGTCCTTAATGATGGTAACACTGTATCAATGTACTATTTTAATTATACTTATAAACAGGACACAAAACAAATAGATTTAACTCCTATAAAGAGGATCAAATAATTGATAGAAACAGGTAAAAACCTTTTTCATGCCAAATATAATATAAGCTTATCATAACTCAGTCGGGGCAAAGTTCTTCGCACCTATACAAAAATGAATGCTAATATTATAGACTTTAGATAGAATACAACTCTAGGAGATCCTGTACCTAAAAAAACAATAACGAAAAACACCCTTGTAAAAAGAATCCTAGCATATTCTGCTATAAAAATAAGAGCAAACCCTCCACTTCTATATTCTGTATTAAACCCAGATACTAACTCTGACTCTCCTGCAGCAAAGTCAAACGGAGTCCGATTAGTTTCAGCCAGACAAGAAGCAAATCAAATTAAACTCAAAGGTAAAGATATAAATAAAAACAAAAAATTGGTTTGGTGCTTAGAGAACAGCTCTATTCTAAATCCCCCTAATAATATAATATAAGACAAGAGAATTAAAGCTAAACTTACCTCATAAGAAATTGTCTGAGCTACCCTACGGAGGCTTCCTAATAGAGAATATTTTCAATTAGAAGCTCAACCACCTACGTAGTATCACCCTATAAACTCCTATACCCAAACAACAGAAGAAGAACAATACTCTCATATTGAATCTTATTAGTCTAACATCATAAGGTATCACTCTTCACACTAACAAAGACAAAAATAACCTAAAAACGGGACACAAATAATAGACAACAAAATTAGATATAATCGGCACTGTCTACTCTTTAGGGAACAGTTTCACCGCTTCAGAAAAAGGTTGAAGTAACCCTATGTAACCAACTTTGTTAGGCCCTTTCCGAATTTGGATGTACCCTAAAATCTTACGTTCAAGGAAAGTTACAAAAACAACTGCAATTAGTACACAAATAATAAAAACTAGATAGTTTACAATTTCCACCGATAACATAAAATAGCCGATACAACTCTCTTACAACTTATAGAAACACATTCTATTTAGCTAGATCCTAAATCTAGCACATATTATCTGACAAAGTAGCATTTCAAAAATTCTAAAAAAGATGTTAACCACCAAATCCTTTCGTACTATTATTTTCATCTCCAGAAGATAGAAACCAACCTGGCTCACACCGGTCTTAACTCAAATCATGTAAAAAATTAAAGGTCGAACAGACCTTCTTTTCCAGCTGCTGCACTGGAGAGACATTTTAATTCAACATCGAGGTCGCAAACTTTTCCTTTGATTAGAACTCTCAGGATAAATTATGCTGTTATCCCTAAAGTAACTTGGTCTCTAATCTTTTCAAGGATCAATTATTATAATATAAAACAAAAATCATTGTATCAAATTATAGCAGTTATTTAAATTTATACTTTGGTTGCCCCAACCAAATAAATCTTGTTATGATCATTATTATAACAGAAAATAAACGAAATCAATAAATTTATAAAGCTTTATAGGGTCTTATCGTCCCTCTGGGTAATCTAAGCCTTTTCGCTTAGAAGTTAAATTCAGTTTCATTACAAGAGACAGATTTTTCTTTGTCCAACCATGCATACAAGTTCCCAATTAAGAAACTAATGATTATGCTACCTTTGCACGGTCAAGATACCGTTTAACACTATTTAACACTTTATGTCAGTGAGCAGGCTAGACTATAAACAATTTCTAATAGACATGTTTTGGATAAACAGGCAAGAAAATTTTTCTGCCGAGTTCCTTATAAAACTTTTAATATTTTAAAATTGACTTCTCACACGTAAACTTTACTTATATAATCATTATTTCTTAAAGTATCAAGATTTCAATAATACTCCAGTAGGTAACTCTCAAAGAAACGATAAATTACTTTTTTCTTTTATCAACCTAAATTAGAACACTTTAATATCATAGCTACTTTTAAGCTTAGAAAAGATGAATTTTTATAACTTTCTTTTAAATGATTTTTTTTTAGAAGCAAGAAGCTCTTCCCTCCTGCTCTTTAACATTGAATTATTTGAATTCAAAGATCGAATTGTTATTCCATTCCTGGAGAACCAGATATTCTAAAGCTCGTTTAACATTTCATCTTTAACATATTATTACAGATTTTTATGCTACAAAAACCTTATTAATATGTTAGCTATCTTTAATTTGGGATTAGCACTATCTTCTATGCTCAAATTTGATTATCCCTGATACACAAGGTACAACTTTTTAAGTTTACTTTAAAAATCTTTAATTTATATCTATTTCCTATTCAGTACTTATAATCTATAGCTCTCATTAATGTCTTAATAATCTTTACTATATTAATATCTTATTGCGTTGTTAATGTTGACATACCCAAAAACTAGCAATATCAATTTAAAGCATACTGATTCGCACAATAAGTCTTGTCAACGTAAGTGAGACGCTTTACTAATTTAGCTTTACTTTGTTTAATTTCCAGGTTCACTTTCCAGTAAACCTACTATGTTACGACTTATCTCATTTGATGAATGAAAGCAACGGGCGATATGTACATGCTTCAGAGCCTATATCTAGACAGTATATTAAACTAACTTTACAATCAAATCCTCCTTCCGGGCAATGTTTTCAATCCCCATCCGTATTAAATAAATATTATTGTAACCCATCTTAACTGAAGCATAAGCTGCACCTTGATCTAATATATTCAGCTTCACTGACTGGTCTTTTAGTAATTTATTCTATAAAAATGACCTAATAATGATGGTATACATAGTTTATCAGCTTAAGTAAGATATTTCGTGGTGTATCGTTTTAAAGACAGGTTCTTCTGACAGGACTGAACCACCGCCAAACTTTTCAAACTTTTAGAAAATAGCTGTTAATACTTAGGCTTATAATAATCACTTTTTGGTATAATAGGGTATCTAATCCTAGTTTATTTCCAATCTTTTATTGCTTCAACATTTGACAGTTACAGACCTATTAAGAATCTCTAATTTCACTCTTTATTCTATTAAGCTTTTATCATCAATCATATCTTAACACTTAACAATAAGCCAATATTTCCTTACTAAACCCTAGATCTACTATAACTGCGACTGCTGGCACAATATTGATCAGGTTTAAACTTATTACTAGATCTTAACTTTATTAAATTTTCTAATATTATATGCTGAGAATTAAGTCCCAATGCTGCTCAAAGCTAAAAACTCATTCTTTACTACCAAACATTAAGCTGTTATTTTTTACGCACCACAACTCGCATACAAATTTAGTATTTTAAGCAAGGAATAAAGAAATAATCAAACTTTTAAAAAAAGTTTAAACAAATTTTATCAATTTATCATTTTTAAGCTCAACTAAGTTTTAAGAATAAATAATAAAAAACATATAATTTATAATTTTCTACACTCCCGAATCTCCTTATTTATTTCAGTTAGCCTTCAATAACACAACTCATTCCCCGTATCCCTAATTATTACATTTCAGGGGCTCTCTAACTAAGCTGTGGAGTATATAAATGTATAATATTATGTATTCTAAAATGTAATAAACAAAATATATTATAAAAGTTAAAATATACAATAAATAACAGTGCATATGGTCCTGCCAATAATTACATAAAAAACAATAATTAATATATATATATATATATATATATATATATATATATATATATATATATATATATATATATATATATATATATATATATATTATTTGATTATAAGGAGCATTAGAGTTTATATATAACCCTATATGGAACATTAAAAAATTATTAAAAGTTAAACTTTTAGACAAACCTGCTAAAGCTAGATAATATAAGCGTCTAAAGACGCTATACAATTTTTCTATCGCCTACGGCTATAAATTACATTAAGGATATGACGTAAATTAATCGCGTCGTCCCAGGACACGTAGCCGTATTTTCTTTTGGAGAATACGGACTGTGCTCCAGGTCGTTGTGATTAATTCCCTAGAATCCTTCAATTTTTATAAAGAGTAAAAAAATTAACAGCAAGACAGAGAATGATTATTTCATAAACCGTCAACATTAAATCTTAAACCCCTCCAGGAAAAAGCAATTAAAGAGGTACCATTAGAGAAAAAAATATTTTTACAATAAGAGTAGACACATACTTCTATGCGACAAAGAAGAGCCGAGAGTACAATGAATATATAAATAAATTCTTCACTTTATACAAGGATATTTGTATAAGATCTTTAATAAAGTTTAATTCGTGTAGCCACTTAGTAGTCTATACAATATTATATATATATATATATATATATATATATATATATATATATATATATATATATATATATATATATGCTTACCTTTAATATAAATTTATAATACCTCCCAGTAGTTACATTACTTATAGACAGTTTTATTGCCTCATCTTCTTCGACAACTTGTTATTTTACTAAAACTTATACCCATGTTACTTAATCATTAATGAATTTCTTTAAACTTTTTTGTTCCCTGTTACAAACAAACTTTTTAATTAATTATAATGGCACTGTAATTCTGTTTATTTCTAAAGTCATTCTCTGCCTACCTCACTACTTTTAATTTTCAAACATTTTCTTATTTTATTAACGCTAATTTTTTAAAGCTCTGTTTTAAATCTTTATTATTTTCTAACTCTAATATAGTGCCTGATTTAAAAGGATAGCTTTGATAGAGCTAATAATGTAACTTCTCTTACATATATTACTTATAACAGATTCGCACTATTTCCTTAAAGATCAACACTTTATGTGCCCTTTACACCAACAAGTACTTAAAGATAAGTAAATACAAACTAATGGACTCATACTCTTTTTAATGACCTTTCCAATTTCTTACTTATTTTTTTTCTCCACACTTCTAATTGGCTGAACCCTCTCCATTTGTTCAAGATCTTGATTTGGATGTTGATTAGGGTTAGAACTAAATCTTCTGTCCTTTGTACCTCTAATTACTACCAACTTATGCCCCTACTTATCGGAAGCAGCGATTAAATACTTCCTTGTTCAAGCTTTGGCTTCGACTATCCTTATTATATCGGCTTCTGCTTTACTATTTAACCCAGGCCTCTCTCACATTATAATCCTACTTTCCCTTATACATACTTAAACTAGGAGCTGCCCCCTTACATTTCTGATTCCCCCAGGTTATAGAAGGTTTATCTTGGCCTCAAGCCTTTATTCTTCTTACAATTCAGAAGCTACCCCCTATATTTTTAATTTCCTATTTATTTAACCTTTACTGAAGTCCTAATAAATATTGTTCTTTACTTCGCTCTTATCTCCTCCGTAATCGGAGCTTTTGGTGGTCTGAATGTCACCATGACACGTAAATTTATAGCTTTCTCATCAATTAACCACATATCTTGAATATTAATCTTAATCGCTATTTATATAAGAGATTTCTACTGACTTCTTTACTTTAGACTTTACTGTTTAACTTCAGGCTCTGTTATTATAATTCTCTACTCAACCCTATCTTTTTCCATCTATGACATTCTAAACCAAAGAAGGAAAAAAACGTATCTTAACATACTTATCCCGAGGAATATTCTCTCTCTAGGAGGCCTACCACCCTTTCTCGGATTTATGCCTAAATGAGCTTTAATTTAGTTCATATCTCAGGACATAATAATTTTCCCTTTAGCAGTCCTTTTAGATTCGAGTCCAATCACCCTTTATCTTTACATGCGACTATTTGTTCCTTTAACTTTGATATCATTCTCATCTTTTGTATCCAATTTAAAGAATAACTGAATGTGTGAGTCTCACCATCACCTATTATGATGAACTTAACTTCACTTAACTTATTTGGTATTCTTCTTCCCATTCCTTTCTTCCTCTAGGATTTTAAGTTATTTAAACTAAAGGCCTTCAAAGCCTAAAAATAAAGATCATCTTTTAAATCCCAAGTTCCGGTGTCATACACGTCTCTTGCAATAATCTAATGTTATTGATAATTTTACTACAGAACCTAATAAGAAAGTCTTAACTTGTTTTTAGATTTACAATCTAACGCCTATAACCTCAGCCATCTTATCATGGAACGATGATTCTTTTCTACAAATCATAAAGACATTACATTATATTATTTCATTTTTGGACCATGATCTGGAATAGTAGGTACATCACTCAGTTTAATCATTCGAGCTCAATTAGGACAACCTGGAACCCTTATTGGAAACGACCAGATTTATAATGTAGTAGTTACAGCCCACGCTTTCGTTACAATTTTCTTCATAGTTATACCAAATATAAGTGGAGGATTCGGTAATTGATTAGTTCCACTTATATTACGAGCTCCTGATATAGCTTTCCCGCGAATAAATAACACAAGATTCTGGCTTTTACCTGCATCTTTAACCCTACTCTTAATAAGAGGCATGGTTGGTACAGGATGGACCGTCTACCCTCCTTTAGCTCCCGCCATTGCTGCTCGTGCAGGGTATTTTCTCTCTTCACTTGGCTGGTGTTTCTTCAATTCTAGGGGCAGTTAACTTTATAACTATCGCATCAACATACGATCTTTCGGTATAAGAATAGACCAAATACCATTGTTTGTTTGATCTGTATTTATTACCGCCATTCTTCTTCTCCTTTCTCTACCCGTGGTAGCAGGAGCTATTACTATACTCCTCACCGACCCAAACCTACATACTTCGTTCTTTGACCCAGCAGAAGGGGGTGATCCTGTTCTTTACCAACACTTATTCTGATTCTTCGGCCATCCTGAAGTATGCATTCTTATTTTGCCTGCCTTTGGCGTGATTTCCCATATTGTAAGACAAGAATCAGGTAAAAAAGAACCATTCGGTACATTGGGTGTAATCTATGCTATGATGGTTGATGGTATTTTGGGATGTATTGTCTGAGCTCATGCTATGTTTACTGTCGGTATAGACGTAGACACTCGAGCATATTTCACTTCAACCACTATAATCATTGCAGTACCTACTGGTAGTAAAATTTTCAGATGACTTAGAACTCTTCATGGGACTCAAATCAATTACAGACCTTCAATGCTGTGAGCCCTGGGTTTTATTTTCCTATTTACCGTAGGGGGGCTAACAGGTGTAGTACTTGCTAATTCTTCGATCGATATCATTCTCCATGACACCTATTATGTAGTTGCCCACTTCCACCATGTTCTTTCAATAGGTGCTGTATTCGGAATTTTCGCAGGTATCGCTCACTGATCCCCACTATTTACAGGAATATCATGAAATCCCAAATGAATAAAAATTCACTTTGCTATTATTACGTTTATCGGGGTAAACGTTACATTCTTCCCTCAACATGTCTTAGGACTAAACGGAATGCCTTGTCAGCAAACTAAGCCTTACCCAGATGCCTGTACTACATGAAATGTTGTATCATCCATGGGATCTATAGTGTCTCTTATTGCAATGCTTATTATCTGAGAAGCACTTATTTCCAATCGTCCTGTTATTCCTCCCATCCTCAATTGAATGAAACCACTCCTATATCCACTCTTATATTATAGAAATCCCTCTTATTACTAACTTCTAAAATGGCAGAAAGATGCATAGGATTTAAGCTCCTATTAGGAAGATTTATCTTCTTTCAGAATTTGTTCATACTTATGGCAACATGAACCTACTTAGGTCTCCAAGATAGAGCTTCACCCTTGATAGAGCAACTTATCTTCTTTCACGACCACATTAGAGTCGTTTTAATCATAATTATTACTATTGTAGGATATAAAATGGCTTCCATCTTAACTCATTCATTTATCAACCGATATATATTAGAAAACCAAACCATTGAACTTATTTGAACCGCCCTAGCGGCCATTATTCAAATTTTTATTCCTCTTCCATCTCTACGTCTTCTTTATCTACTAGATGAAGTTGACAACCCTTCAGTCACTTTAAAAACTGTCGGACATCAATGATATTGATCTTACGAATACTCTGACTTTATAAATGTTGCATTCGACTCGTATATTATAACACCGACTAATGAGCTTGCTTCATCGGGCTTCCGACTCTTACAAGTTGATAACCGAACAGTTCTTCCTATAAATACTCAAATTCGAGTCGTTATTACAGCAACGGACGTCATTCACTCCTGAACTGTTCCTTCCGGCTTTGGGGGTAAAAGCAGATGCTATCCCGGGGCGCCTGAACCAAACTAGCTTCATAATTTCTCGTCCAGGTTTATTGTATGGTCAATGTTCAGAAATCTGCGGGGCTAACCATAGATTTATGCCTACTGTGATTGAAAGGGTCAACACTAACTCTTCCTTTAACTGAATTTCTTCCTGCTCTGATTCACCCAATGACTGAAGGAAAGTGTAGGTCTTTTAAACCTATCATTTAGTTGAATTATAATATTAACTTGTCACGTTAAAGTTATGTTACCAAGATACTTCTTAATGCCTCAGATAGCCCCTTTATTATGACTTTACTTATATTTCTTTTTCCTAGTTTCATTTATCAATTTTATTTCTATGAACTATTTTATCAAACCTTTTGAAGCAACTGATTCTAGATCAGTTTCAAAAACTCCTCTTCAGCAACTTAATTGAAAATTATAGCTAACCTATTCTCTATTTTTGAACCATCATCAAGAATTTTCAATCTTTGGCTAGGTTGGATTTCAACACTTTTAGGGTTAACATTTATTCCTCATCTATACTGGGCTTCTCCTTCACGTTGGTCGTTATGCTGAAGAGATATAATTTTTACCTTACACAAAGAATTCAAAGCTTTACTGACTGCCCATTGCGTGGGCTCAACTATCTTTTTTGTTTGTTTCTTTATTTTCTCTAATCTTGTATAATAACTTTTTAGGACTTTTACCTATGTATTCACAAGATCTAGACACATAGCAATAACTCTAGCACTCTCTTTACCCTTGTGAGTAACTTTGATAATTAGAGGTTGAGTTAATCATACTCAACAAATGTTTCCTCATTTAGTCCCCCACGTTCTAATGCCTTTTATAGTATTAATTCAAACTATTAGAAATATCATTCCACCTGGAACCCTTGCTGTCCGGTTAGCTGCTAATATAATCGCCGGCCACCCATTGCTAACCCTCTTA
>CM035215.1:2876100-2899452 GCA_020233015.1 Callinectes sapidus | reverse complement strand
ATATATATATATATGAACTAAGGAATGAGAATGAGAGAACTAATGGTGAGTAACTGATACTAAGCAAAGGAATGTCTCATTATATTGAAGATATTTGTATTTTCTTACGTCTACTGGTATTTCTGTGTCTTATTTTATTAATTTTTACCATTTATATTCTCTCTTGTCTCCTCATATCTTTGCTTTTTTTCAAAATTTTCATCTAAAATTTTTCCTTTTTTTTCTAATCATCAATCAAATGGAAACATTTTCTCTTATATTATTTATTATCATGTTCATTTCCTTTTCTCGTTTTTATTTAGGTTTCAAATTCGCACTCCCCTCCTTTTCTTTTTTCTTTTTGTCTTTTTCTCTTCTTTCTTTATCGGTTCCATGAATTATGCTACTTTATTCAATCTCCTTTTTCACATATACTTTATTTTTTCTTTCCATGTAGAAGGGACACGGCGTAGGGCAACAAAAGTAAGACAAAATAGCCCACTGAAATGCCAGTCCCTGGGTAAGTTCAAATTCAGTGGCCAAAAGAAGAATGAGATAAGTGTGTTGATACTGTACCTCTCTTGAAACAGTTCTTCAAGTCATAGGCAGGTGGAAATACAGAAGCAGGGAGAGAGTTCCAGTATTACTAGAGAAAAACTCTTGCATTAGAGAGGTAATTCTATCTATGCCCAAATTGAATCCTATATCAGATAAGTAAAAGTTATGGTAACAATCAACTCTTAATAAAAACTAATAAAGAACATTCCTACTTGGTCTACTTTCCATTCTGTGTTAAATTTTATCAATAAAATCAAAGGAACTAAGAATTTTAACATTCTAATAAATTAAATCTTGAAAAAGCATCTCTTCCGTGGCTTGGCACTACTAAAATTAATATAGTTAAACCTAAGGCCCCCTCACATGCTGCAAGAGTTAAAAAAAAAAAAAAAAAAAGAAAAGTCAATTTCTCTACCAACCAAAGCTAACTGAGTACTCTGTAATCAAAACACTCCCAACATTATAAATTCTAACCTAAGAAGAGAATTCAGCATATGCTTTCTGTAGTTAATAAAACCCTATATTCCGCAAAACACTATAACTCTTTGAACAAAAAACATAACTCTACAAAAATTTACCATTGGTTTTAATAGTTTAATTAAAAACTTTGGTCTTGTAAACCAAAAATGAAGTTTTTTTTTCTTAGAACTTCAGAGAAAAAGAAACTTCCCTTATCTTTTATTCCCCAAACTAATGTTTTATTAAACTATTCTCTGACATGATTTTCATCTTTGTTCCATTTATTTTAATTGTTTCTTTAATATTCACCCGTTTAGTGCATCCGTTGTCCATAGGACTTACTCTCTTGGTCCAAACTGTATTAATTTCGCTAGCAGCAGGACTGTCAACCTGCTCCTACTGATTTTCTTACATTCTTTTTATCATTTTCTCAGGAGGAATGCTAGTCTTGTTTATTTATGTAACATCTTTAGTTTCTAATGAATCATTTTCTTTCTCGTGATCTACTTTTTCATCGTCCATTCTCATCTTACTTATTATCTTCCCCATTCCGTTTTTATGAGACTCTTTAAAACCACTTTTTTTACTCAGCCTCCTTTGCCGAACGTAACATCCAACCTTTCAAGTATACTAATTACTAGATGAATTTATAGTACAAATTTGATAAACTTTACACTGTATATTATCATTCTTTACCTCCTATTAACCTTAGTTGTTGTGGTAAAAGTTACAAATTTATTTAAAGGACCTCTACGCTTATCTCCTTAATTAATGACAACACCCATACGTAAATCCCATCCTTTATTCAAGATTATTAACAACTCTTTAGTCGACATACCTTTATCTTCTAACATTTCAACTTTCTGAAATTTTGGATCTCTATTGGGTCTATGTCTTGTTATTCAAATCGCTACTGGATTATTTTTAGCTATGCACTACACTGCTCACATTGATCTAACTTTCTCAAGAGTAGCACATATCTGTCGAGACGTTAACTACGGCTGGCTATTACGAACTATACACGATAATGGGGCTTCAGTTTTCTTTATCTGTATTTACATTCATATCGGACGAGGAATTTATTAGGGCTGTTATGTAATTTTCCATGCTTGAATAGTAGGGGTAGTAATTTTATTTATAGTGATAGCAACCGCTTTTCTAGGCTATGTTTTACCTTGAGGTCAAACATCCTTTTGAGACGCAACAGTGATTACTAATCTATTGTCCACTATTCCTTACATTGGTAATGACTTAGTTCAATGGATTTGGGGAGGATTTTCTGTAGACAACGCCACTCTAACTCGATTCTTTACTTTCCACTTTGTTCTTCCTTTTATTATTGCAGCAATAACCATTATTCATATTCTTTTCCTCCATCAGTCTGGAGCCAAATAACCCCTTAGGAGTTTCAAGACAATTGGACAAAGTCCCCTTCCACCCCTACTTCACATTTAAAGATATCGTAGGGTTTATTGTTATATTCACCCTGTTATTAATCTTATCTCTATTAAACCCTTACTTACTAGGAGATCCTGATAACTTCATTAGAGCTAACCCTTTAGTTACCCCTGCTCATATTCAGCCCGAATGATATTTCCTATTTGCTTACGCTATTCTCCGTTCAATTCCTAATAAACTAGGTGGAGTAATTGCCCTAGTTGCATCAGTTGCCATTAGTATAGTTTTACCATTTACTCATTCCTCTAATTTTCGAAGACTTACTTTTTACCCTCTTAATCAATTTATATTTTGAACATTAGTCTCGGTATTAATTCTCTTAACTTGGATTGGAGCTCGGCCTGTAGAAGAACCTTATGTTCTTACAGGGCAACTTCTCACAGTAACTTTGTGGTACCCTGGCACGGATAAAAGAAGAGAGAAGAAACAAGAAAATAAGAAGAAACGAGAGAAAAAGAAATAAGAGAAGAAATAATATAATAACAGTACCAGAGTAGGTAGGAGGTGAAAAGTTGACAAGGACTGATGGGAAGGTCGTTTCAAACATGACCGTGTTTAGGGGAGGCCACTGCAGGCATGACACAGATGTAAACACAGAGAGTCAGGGGAACTGAGATGTTGGTCCTGGGAACCTGGAAGGAGCGGTAAACCTCAG
Source organism: Callinectes sapidus (assembly GCA_020233015.1). NCBI lineage: Eukaryota > Metazoa > Arthropoda > Malacostraca > Decapoda > Portunidae > Callinectes > Callinectes sapidus. The sequence goes on along the minus strand of CM035215.1, from coordinate 2,896,343 downwards.
GAGAGGGCACATTTATAAGCCTAACTTTGAGAGATGCATTGTCTTAACTCCGCCTTCCCATTCCGCAGTGGGTGTGTCTACTTTTAAATATTGACCAGTGCCATGATACCCAGGCTGGGTATGTCACGTTTGGCCACGCCTGTGGGCGTGTCTTTTGTAAGAGATGTAATTATTGCATGTTGGAGTATGTGAAATGTATAGAATGTTCGACCTTAGTTATAAGGATAGTTTTTCTGAGGAAAATATGTGACAACTGAAATATAAAATGAGATGTAACGGAGAGAAGACGGTTCTTTAGAAACAGATTGTTGAGAGTTCAAGAGAGAGAGAGAGAGAGAGAGAGAGAGAGAGAGACAGAGAGAGAGAAGCTGAGGAGGTCGCAGCTGCCCTGACCAGAGGAGGGTCAGGGGCGACATGGAGACACACAAACTTGTATCAGTAAGTGGAGTTTTGAATGTTGGTAATGCAGTCTAATTCATTTGTTGTGTTTATGAAATGTAAGGAGGAAAATAGTGGTCAGGATGTTATATTATTAGGATGTTCACAGTTAATGTGTTGTGTTTGATTTTATAGGAGTTGGTATGAGTTTTGCTGTGATATTAACACTGAACTATTTTGAGTTGAAATTTGAAGAGAGATTGATGAGAAACATTAATAATATCGTGTGTTACGTATATTGGCGTGAGATGTATTTCGACATTGATAGTCAATTATCTGGAGTTAATTAAATGTTGATGTGAGATTGATGATAACATTGGGTGTTACGTACATTGATGTGAGATATATTTGACATTGACATTGAATTATATGGAGTTGAATTTTGATGAGAGATTTGGTGAGAAACTTTGATAATATTGTGTGTGAAGTATATTGAGTTGAATTGTGAGAAGAGAGATTTGAAGAGAACGTTGGGGATATTGTGTGTTATGTGTATTGGAAGTCATCAGGTGGTTGCTGGAGTAAGGCTTGGGTTAACAACTGGTGTACTTAGCTATTAAGTCAATTAAATGAGAAAATGTTAGCAGTGTATATTATCATACCTCGTGGTTATTGATATTGAGTGATAGTCTTACACAACTATGCAATTGCAACGTGCATGCAAGAAATTGCAGGGCACGACAACTTATTTTATGTTTTTTTTATTATTAACCCCTTAATTCTTATAATATGAGATAAAATATTAAAATGACTATTTAGTTTATATAAAATAAGTATTTTGAAAGTATTAGAAAAGGAAAACGTCCTTAATGATGGTAACACTGTATCAATGTACTATTTTAATTATACTTATAAACAGGACACAAAACAAATAGATTTAACTCCTATAAAGAGGATCAAATAATTGATAGAAACAGGTAAAAACCTTTTTCATGCCAAATATAATATAAGCTTATCATAACTCAGTCGGGGCAAAGTTCTTCGCACCTATACAAAAATGAATGCTAATATTATAGACTTTAGATAGAATACAACTCTAGGAGATCCTGTACCTAAAAAAACAATAACGAAAAACACCCTTGTAAAAAGAATCCTAGCATATTCTGCTATAAAAATAAGAGCAAACCCTCCACTTCTATATTCTGTATTAAACCCAGATACTAACTCTGACTCTCCTGCAGCAAAGTCAAACGGAGTCCGATTAGTTTCAGCCAGACAAGAAGCAAATCAAATTAAACTCAAAGGTAAAGATATAAATAAAAACAAAAAATTGGTTTGGTGCTTAGAGAACAGCTCTATTCTAAATCCCCCTAATAATATAATATAAGACAAGAGAATTAAAGCTAAACTTACCTCATAAGAAATTGTCTGAGCTACCCTACGGAGGCTTCCTAATAGAGAATATTTTCAATTAGAAGCTCAACCACCTACGTAGTATCACCCTATAAACTCCTATACCCAAACAACAGAAGAAGAACAATACTCTCATATTGAATCTTATTAGTCTAACATCATAAGGTATCACTCTTCACACTAACAAAGACAAAAATAACCTAAAAACGGGACACAAATAATAGACAACAAAATTAGATATAATCGGCACTGTCTACTCTTTAGGGAACAGTTTCACCGCTTCAGAAAAAGGTTGAAGTAACCCTATGTAACCAACTTTGTTAGGCCCTTTCCGAATTTGGATGTACCCTAAAATCTTACGTTCAAGGAAAGTTACAAAAACAACTGCAATTAGTACACAAATAATAAAAACTAGATAGTTTACAATTTCCACCGATAACATAAAATAGCCGATACAACTCTCTTACAACTTATAGAAACACATTCTATTTAGCTAGATCCTAAATCTAGCACATATTATCTGACAAAGTAGCATTTCAAAAATTCTAAAAAAGATGTTAACCACCAAATCCTTTCGTACTATTATTTTCATCTCCAGAAGATAGAAACCAACCTGGCTCACACCGGTCTTAACTCAAATCATGTAAAAAATTAAAGGTCGAACAGACCTTCTTTTCCAGCTGCTGCACTGGAGAGACATTTTAATTCAACATCGAGGTCGCAAACTTTTCCTTTGATTAGAACTCTCAGGATAAATTATGCTGTTATCCCTAAAGTAACTTGGTCTCTAATCTTTTCAAGGATCAATTATTATATAAAACAAAAATCATTGTATCAAATTATAGCAGTTATTTAAATTTATACTTTGGTTGCCCCAACCAAATAAATCTTGTTATGATCATTATTATAACAGAAAATAAACGAAATCAATAAATTTATAAAGCTTTATAGGGTCTTATCGTCCCTCTGGGTAATCTAAGCCTTTTCGCTTAGAAGTTAAATTCAGTTTCATTACAAGAGACAGATTTTTCTTTGTCCAACCATGCATACAAGTTCCCAATTAAGAAACTAATGATTATGCTACCTTTGCACGGTCAAGATACCGTTTAACACTATTTAACACTTTATGTCAGTGAGCAGGCTAGACTATAAACAATTTCTAATAGACATGTTTTGGATAAACAGGCAAGAAAATTTTTCTGCCGAGTTCCTTATAAAACTTTTAATATTTTAAAATTGACTTCTCACACGTAAACTTTACTTATATAATCATTATTTCTTAAAGTATCAAGATTTCAATAATACTCCAGTAGGTAACTCTCAAAGAAACGATAAATTACTTTTTTCTTTTATCAACCTAAATTAGAACACTTTAATATCATAGCTACTTTTAAGCTTAGAAAAGATGAATTTTTATAACTTTCTTTTAAATGATTTTTTTTTAGAAGCAAGAAGCTCTTCCCTCCTGCTCTTTAACATTGAATTATTTGAATTCAAAGATCGAATTGTTATTCCATTCCTGGAGAACCAGATATTCTAAAGCTCGTTTAACATTTCATCTTTAACATATTATTACAGATTTTTATGCTACAAAAACCTTATTAATATGTTAGCTATCTTTAATTTGGGATTAGCACTATCTTCTATGCTCAAATTTGATTATCCCTGATACACAAGGTACAACTTTTTAAGTTTACTTTAAAAATCTTTAATTTATATCTATTTCCTATTCAGTACTTATAATCTATAGCTCTCATTAATGTCTTAATAATCTTTACTATATTAATATCTTATTGCGTTGTTAATGTTGACATACCCAAAAACTAGCAATATCAATTTAAAGCATACTGATTCGCACAATAAGTCTTGTCAACGTAAGTGAGACGCTTTACTAATTTAGCTTTACTTTGTTTAATTTCCAGGTTCACTTTCCAGTAAACCTACTATGTTACGACTTATCTCATTTGATGAATGAAAGCAACGGGCGATATGTACATGCTTCAGAGCCTATATCTAGACAGTATATTAAACTAACTTTACAATCAAATCCTCCTTCCGGGCAATGTTTTCAATCCCCATCCGTATTAAATAAATATTATTGTAACCCATCTTAACTGAAGCATAAGCTGCACCTTGATCTAATATATTCAGCTTCACTGACTGGTCTTTTAGTAATTTATTCTATAAAAATGACCTAATAATGATGGTATACATAGTTTATCAGCTTAAGTAAGATATTTCGTGGTGTATCGTTTTAAAGACAGGTTCTTCTGACAGGACTGAACCACCGCCAAACTTTTCAAACTTTTAGAAAATAGCTGTTAATACTTAGGCTTATAATAATCACTTTTTGGTATAATAGGGTATCTAATCCTAGTTTATTTCCAATCTTTTATTGCTTCAACATTTGACAGTTACAGACCTATTAAGAATCTCTAATTTCACTCTTTATTCTATTAAGCTTTTATCATCAATCATATCTTAACACTTAACAATAAGCCAATATTTCCTTACTAAACCCTAGATCTACTATAACTGCGACTGCTGGCACAATATTGATCAGGTTTAAACTTATTACTAGATCTTAACTTTATTAAATTTTCTAATATTATATGCTGAGAATTAAGTCCCAATGCTGCTCAAAGCTAAAAACTCATTCTTTACTACCAAACATTAAGCTGTTATTTTTTACGCACCACAACTCGCATACAAATTTAGTATTTTAAGCAAGGAATAAAGAAATAATCAAACTTTTAAAAAAAGTTTAAACAAATTTTATCAATTTATCATTTTTAAGCTCAACTAAGTTTTAAGAATAAATAATAAAAAACATATAATTTATAATTTTCTACACTCCCGAATCTCCTTATTTATTTCAGTTAGCCTTCAATAACACAACTCATTCCCCGTATCCCTAATTATTACATTTCAGGGGCTCTCTAACTAAGCTGTGGAGTATATAAATGTATAATATTATGTATTCTAAAATGTAATAAACAAAATATATTATAAAAGTTAAAATATACAATAAATAACAGTGCATATGGTCCTGCCAATAATTACATAAAAAACAATAATTAATATATATATATATATATATATATATATATATATATATATATATATATATATATATATATATATATATATATATATATATTATTTGATTATAAGGAGCATTAGAGTTTATATATAACCCTATATGGAACATTAAAAAATTATTAAAAGTTAAACTTTTAGACAAACCTGCTAAAGCTAGATAATATAAGCGTGTAAAGACGCTATACAATTTTTCTATCGCCTACGGCTATAAATTACATTAAGGATATGACGTAAATTAATCGCGTCGTCCCAGGACACGTAGCCGTATTTTCTTTTGGAGAATACGGGCTGTGCTCCAGGTCGTTGTGATTAATTCCCTAGAATCCTTCAATTTTTATAAAGAGTAAAAAAATTAACAGCAAGACAGAGAATGATTATTTCATAAACCGTCAACATTAAATCTTAAACCCCTCCAGGAAAAAGCAATTAAAGAGGTACCATTAGAGAAAAAAATATTTTTACAATAAGAGTAGACACATACTTCTATGCGACAAAGAAGAGCCGAGAGTACAATGAATATATAAATAAATTCTTCACTTTATACAAGGATGTTTGTATAAGATCTTTAATAAAGTTTAATTCGTGTAGCCACTTAGTAGTCTATACATATATATATATATATATATATATATATATATATATATATATATATATATATATATATATATATATATATGCTTACCTTTAATATAAATTTATAATACCTCCCAGTAGTTACATTACTTATAGACAGTTTTATTGCCTCATCTTCTTCGACAACTTGTTATTTTACTAAAACTTATACCCATGTTACTTAATCATTAATGAATTTCTTTAAACTTTTTTGTTCCCTGTTACAAACAAACTTTTTAATTAATTATAACGGCACTGTAATTCTGTTTATTTCTAAAGTCATTCTCTGCCTACCTCACTACTTTTAATTTTCAAACATTTTCTTATTTTATTAACGCTAATTTTTTAAAGCTCTGTTTTAAATCTTTATTATTTTCTAACTCTAATATAGTGCCTGATTTAAAAGGATAGCTTTGATAGAGCTAATAATGTAACTTCTCTTACCTATATTACTTATAACAGATTCGCACTATTTCCTTAAAGATCAACACTTTATGTGCCCTTTACACCAACAAGTACTTAAAGATAAGTAAATACAAACTAATGGACTCATACTCTTTTTAATGACCTTTCCAATTTCTTACTTATTTTTTTTCTCCACACTTCTAATTGGCTGAACCCTCTCCATTTGTTCAAGATCTTGATTTGGATGTTGATTAGGGTTAGAACTAAATCTTCTGTCCTTTGTACCTCTAATTACTACCAACTTATGCCCCTACTTATCGGAAGCAGCGATTAAATACTTCCTTGTTGAAGCTTTGGCTTCGACTATCCTTATTATATCGGCTTCTGCTTTACTATTTAACCCAGGCCTCTCTCACATTATAATCCTACTTTCCCTTATACATACTTAAACTAGGAGCTGCCCCCTTACATTTCTGATTCCCCCAGGTTATAGAAGGTTTATCTTGGCCTCAAGCCTTTATTCTTCTTACAATTCAGAAGCTACCCCCTATATTTTTAATTTCCTATTTATTTAACCTTTACTGAAGTCCTAATAAATATTATTCTTTACTTCGCTCTTATCTCCTCCGTAATCGGAGCTTTTGGTGGTCTGAATGTCACCATGACACGTAAATTTATAGCTTTCTCATCAATTAACCACATATCTTGAATATTAATCTTAATCGCTATTTATATAAGAGATTTCTACTGACTTCTTTACTTTAGACTTTACTGTTTAACTTCAGGCTCTGTTATTATAATTCTCTACTCAACCCTATCTTTTTCCATCTATGACATTCTAAACCAAAGAAGGAAAAAAACGTATCTTAACATACTTATCCCGAGGAATATTCTCTCTCTAGGAGGCCTACCACCCTTTCTCGGATTTATGCCTAAATGAGCTTTAATTTAGTTCATATCTCAGGACATAATAATTTTCCCTTTAGCAGTCCTTTTAGATTCGAGTCCAATCACCCTTTATCTTTACATGCGACTATTTGTTCCTTTAACTTTGATATCATTCTCATCTTTTGTATCCAATTTAAAGAATAACTGAATGTGTGAGTCTCACCATCACCTATTATGATGAACTTAACTTCACTTAACTTATTTGGTATTCTTCTTCCCATTCCTTTCTTCCTCTAGGATTTTAAGTTATTTAAACTAAAGGCCTTCAAAGCCTAAAAATAAAGATCATCTTTTAAATCCCAAGTTCCGGTGTCATACACGTCTCTTGCAATAATCTAATGTTATTGATAATTTTACTACAGAACCTAATAAGAAAGTCTTAACTTGTTTTTAGATTTACAATCTAACGCCTATAACCTCAGCCATCTTATCATGGAACGATGATTCTTTTCTACAAATCATAAAGACATTACATTATATTATTTCATTTTTGGACCATGATCTGGAATAGTAGGTACATCACTCAGTTTAATCATTCGAGCTCAATTAGGACAACCTGGAACCCTTATTGGAAACGACCAGATTTATAATGTAGTAGTTACAGCCCACGCTTTCGTTACAATTTTCTTCATAGTTATACCAAATATAAGTGGAGGATTCGGTAATTGATTAGTTCCACTTATATTACGAGCTCCTGATATAGCTTTCCCGCGAATAAATAACACAAGATTCTGGCTTTTACCTGCATCTTTAACCCTACTCTTAATAAGAGGCATGGTTGGTACAGGATGGACCGTCTACCCTCCTTTAGCTCCCGCCATTGCTGCTCGTGCAGGGTATTTTCTCTCTTCACTTGGCTGGTGTTTCTTCAATTCTAGGGGCAGTTAACTTTATAACTATCGCATCAACATACGATCTTTCGGTATAAGAATAGACCAAATACCATTGTTTGTTTGATCTGTATTTATTACCGCCATTCTTCTTCTCCTTTCTCTACCCGTGGTAGCAGGAGCTATTACTATACTCCTCACCGACCCAAACCTAAATACTTCGTTCTTTGACCCAGCAGAAGGGGGTGATCCTGTTCTTTACCAACACTTATTCTGATTCTTCGGCCATCCTGAAGTATGCATTCTTATTTTGCCTGCCTTTGGCGTGATTTCCCATATTGTAAGACAAGAATCGGGTAAAAAAGAACCATTCGGTACATTGGGTGTAATCTATGCTATGATGGTTGATGGTATTTTGGGATGTATTGTCTGAGCTCATGCTATGTTTACTGTCGGTATAGACGTAGACACTCGAGCATATTTCACTTCAACCACTATAATCATTGCAGTACCTACTGGTAGTAAAATTTTCAGATGACTTAGAACTCTTCATGGGACTCAAATCAATTACAGACCTTCAATGCTGTGAGCCCTGGGTTTTATTTTCCTATTTACCGTAGGGGGGCTAACAGGTGTAGTACTTGCTAATTCTTCGATCGATATCATTCTCCATGACACCTATGTATTATGTAGTTGCCCACTTCCACCATGTTCTTTCAATAGGTGCTGTATTCGGAATTTTCGCAGGTATCGCTCACTGATCCCCACTGTTTACAGGAATATCATGAAATCCCAAATGAATAAAAATTCACTTTGCTATTATTACGTTTATCGGGGTAAACGTTACATTCTTCCCTCAACATGTCTTAGGACTAAACGGAATGCCTTGTCAGCAAACTAAGCCTTACCCAGATGCCTGTACTACATGAAATGTTGTATCATCCATGGGATCTATAGTGTCTCTTATTGCAATGCTTATTATCTGAGAAGCACTTATTTCCAATCGTCCTGTTATTCCTCCCATCCTCAATTGAATGAAACCACTCCTATATCCACTCTTATATTATAGAAATCCCTCTTATTACTAACTTCTAAAATGGCAGAAAGATTTAAGCTCCTATTAGGAAGATTTATCTTCTTTCAGAATTTGTTCATACTTATGGCAACATGAACCTACTTAGGTCTCCAAGATAGAGCTTCACCCTTGATAGAGCAACTTATCTTCTTTCACGACCACATTAGAGTCGTTTTAATCATAATTATTACTATTGTAGGATATAAAATGGCTTCCATCTTAACTCATTCATTTATCAACCGATATATATTAGAAAACCAAACCATTGAACTTATTTGAACCGCCCTAGCGGCCATTATTCAAATTTTTATTCCTCTTCCATCTCTACGTCTTCTTTATCTACTAGATGAAGTTGACAACCCTTCAGTCACTTTAAAAACTGTCGGACATCAATGATATTGATCTTACGAATACTCTGACTTTATAAATGTTGCATTCGACTCGTATATTATAACACCGACTAATGAGCTTGCTTCATCGGGCTTCCGACTCTTACAAGTTGATAACCGAACAGTTCTTCCTATAAATACTCAAATTCGAGTCGTTATTACAGCAACGGACGTCATTCACTCCTGAACTGTTCCTTCCGGCTTTGGGGGTAAAAGCAGATGCTATCCCGGGGCGCCTGAACCAAACTAGCTTCATAATTTCTCGTCCAGGTTTATTGTATGGTCAATGTTCAGAAATCTGCGGGGCTAACCATAGATTTATGCCTACTGTGATTGAAAGGGTCAACACTAACTCTTCCTTTAACTGAATTTCTTCCTGCTCTGATTCACCCAATGACTGAAGGAAAGTGTAGGTCTTTTAAACCTATCATTTAGTTGAATTATAATATTAACTTGTCACGTTAAAGTTATGTTACCAAGATACTTCTTAATGCCTCAGATAGCCCCTTTATTATGACTTTATTTATATTTCTTTTTCCTAGTTTCATTTATCAATTTTATTTCTATGAACTATTTTATCAAACCTTTTGAAGCAACTGATTCTACATCAGTTTCAAAAACTCCTCTTCAGCAACTTAATTGAAAATTATAGCTAACCTATTCTCTATTTTTGAACCATCATCAAGAATTTTCAATCTTTGGCTAGGTTGGATTTCAACACTTTTAGGGTTAACATTTATTCCTCATCTATACTGGGCTTCTCCTTCACGTTGGTCGTTATGCTGAAGAGATATCATTTTTACCTTACACAAAGAATTCAAAGCTTTACTGACTGCCCATTGCGTGGGCTCAACTATCTTTTTTGTTTGTTTCTTTATTTTCTCTAATCTTGTATAATAACTTTTTAGGACTTTTACCTATGTATTCACAAGATCTAGACACATAGCAATAACTCTAGCACTCTCTTTACCCTTGTAAGTAACTTTGATAATTAGAGGTTGAGTTAATCATACTCAACATTTAGTCCCCCACGTTCTAATGCCTTTTATAGTATTAATTCAAACTATTAGAAATATCATTCCACCTGGAACCCTTGCTGTCCGGTTAGCTGCTAATATAATCGCCGGCCACCCATTGCTAACCCTCTTAGGTAATAACACAGGGCCATCCATAACATCTTCTTCAATCTTGTCAATTTTAATTTTTTCTCAAATTTTATTACTACTAACCTTAGAATCTGCCGTCGCTATTATTCAATCTTATGTATTTGCTGTTTTAAGAAGTCTCTATACTAGACAAATTAACTAATGACATCATCATCTCACGGTTAGTTAGTTGTCATGAGCCCCTGACCTCTAACTGGATCTATTAGGGCCATGATATTAACTACAGGTTTAATTAAGTGATTCCATCAATATAACATAAACCTTTTGATCAGTACAACATTGCAAACTACCACCACCACCACCACCACCACCACCACCACTACCACTCCTCACTTATATATTATTATTGCGTGCTATCTAGTAGTAGTAGTAGTAGTAGTAGTAGTAGTAGTAGTAGTAGTAGTAGTGTTCATCTTCCTCACCTCTTCTCTTCTCTTCCTTCTTCCTCCTCTTCTTCCTCTCTCTCTCTGTCTTCCTCTTCTTCTTGGTGAATGATTTGTTATGGGGGGAGTGTTGTCTGTCTGTGTGTGTGTCTTGAGCTTGTGCTTGAGCTTGATGTACAGGTGACCTGTGTTTGCAGGTCAAGCCTTTTTAACGGCTGATTCCTGTAAAAGAAAGAGAAAAAAGACAAGGAAGGTGAAGATCAGCATATCTTCAATCCTACTGACCTCTCCTCATACTCCACATTTTTTCAAGAAACATTTTCACGGCATCAATCATTCTTGCTGTGGTGTCCCCACACAGCCCCAACAGCAACACCATCCATTCCCTGCCAGTCCTTTCAACCGTGTCATTCTCTTCATATCCCATCTCAGCCAGAACTATCCTCATCATGTCCCTTCTCTCGCAGTCATACTTGTCACACTCCAGCAATACATGCTCCACCGTCTCATCCTCCCCCATGTCACACTCTGGCACACCTTGCTACCTGACTCAGACCATCTATAGTTTCTTACATTCACATCCATACACTGTGCCCTGGCTCGAAAGAGAAGATCACTACCCAGGCTTCCATCATACCACCTTTCATACCCTGGTGTCCCTTTTTCCTTGTACAATTCTAAAGTGTCCTTTCTCTCCATCTCATTCCTCCATTTGTTCAGGCCTACACGTCTCACTTCTTGGTCTATCACTTTTTCCCACTTTCTCAAATCCAATTCATTCCCTTCCCCACTGTCATGCCGCATTCTCCATTCATACTCGCCCTGTCTTCCCTCGCTCCGTCCATATGTCCATAGGATTTGCATGTTACTCCTGTCTACCATTCTCATGCATCCCTTCATCCATCTACTGTTCCTTTCACTCCACAAGTACACCTTCCGTGCCAGTCTTGTGTCTTCCATTCGTTCAAGTCTAACCTTGGATGTATCTAAGAGTTGCTTTCATATATCTCTCCCTAAATGTGCTCCATCCCATTAGTGCCTCTACAGCTGCTGCATACCTAGGTGCATTCAGTGCCACTCTATTCTGTCCTAGGTACATCTAGCTTTTCTATCTCACTTTCATTCCATGGGACCACATTCATGCCATCCATTACACTTGGAACACCCACCTACACTCTTCCATACCTACTTCCCGCAACACATCATACTTGCATGCCCTCATCCTTGCTGCACTCCCCATTCGACCAACCCACCCACTGATTCATCTGACTTACCTAGGTATCTTTTCATGCTTCATTTTTTCGCAGCCATCTGCACTCATACATACCCCAAGGTACTTGTACTCACACGTTTGCTCTAGCTCACTTTCTCCCAGTCTCCATGTAATGTTATCCTCATCCTGTGACCTATTTACAATCATCACTTTACTTTTTTCGCTACTAAATCTAACCCCAAAGTCTCTGCCATACTGACCTACAATGTCTAACAGACTCTGGAGCTCATTTGCACTCTCACTCATAACAACCACATACATCATCAGCAAGCCTAGCTTGTCAGTACCCACTTTCACTCCTGCTGCATTTATTCTTCTCATTCTGACAGCTAATTCTTCTGTGTATAAGCTAAACAAGGTTGGGGACAAAATACATCCTTGCCTAACACCTCTTTCACTCCTTACCCATTCTGTTTCTATATTTCCTAGTCTATATTTTGCTCTAGTGTTCTGATACATACTTCTCACAATGTTTACTATCTTTTCACTCAAACCAACCTTTTCTAGAACTTTACACAGCATCTCTCTACTCACCCTGTCATAAGCTTTCTCAATGTCTAGGAACCCAAGGTAGAGCTTCCGTCCTTCACTTCTTTTTCTTTCTATCATCTCGTTTAGCACAAAAATGTTGTCCTCTGCTCTCCTACCTATGCGGAAGCCATTCTGCTCTTCACCTAACACCCTATTTCTCTCAATCCATTTACACAGTCTTTCATTCAACACTGCACTGAAAATCTTCCCTACTGTATTTGTTAGGGCAATTGGCCTATAGTTTCTTACCTCTTTGTTACTTTTATGCCCTCCTTTATGCAACAGAGTCACTCTACGTTCATTCCACTTCTTCGGCACTTTTTCTTCCCTCCACACTCTGTTAAACACATCAGTCATTCTCTCAATCCCCCATTCTTGTACATTTGGTTCATATGGTATCTCATCTGGTCCTGCTGCTTTTCCATTCTTCTGTCTTTTCACACACTTCTTCACCTCATCTATACTAGGTAGGTAATCCATTCGTCCAGGGCTGCTGCATCCTTTCTATCTAACGTTAGACATTCACTTCTTGCATCAAATACCTCACCCACACCTCCTATATCTTCCCAGCCTCTTTCATTTCTTCCTCATCACTTACCTACATATCTATCATTCACACCTTCACTCACTCTCAGTTATGTTCTCCCCCCTCATGAATCTGTATATACCTTGTAAACCCTTCTCTTTCAGAGATTGGATTGTACTCTTCTCACACTTCACTTTCGCATCTCTGATCTTTCTCTTCGTCAGCCGCTGCTGCCTCACATAATACGCTGCCCATGCCCTCTGGTACTCCACTTCCGCTTCCTCACTTTCATGTCTCTTTTTTTTCAGTCGTCTACACTCCCTATTTAGGATCTTCCTGAGTCTTCTTGCTTCCTTAATCTCCTCATTCCACCAAGGCTTATTTTTCCTTTTTTTCCCACTCATCCTAACATACCCTATTTCACTAACACCTGCACTCCTCACATTTTCAATCACCTCATCCACATCCTGTACACTTTCAATATTCCACATTTTTTCACTCAAACATAGATGGCTGAAAATTTTCCTAGTTTGCATCCCTCAATCTCCACTTCCTCTTTTTTCCTTTACTTTCACCTCACTTTTTCTACCTACCATGCATTCCACAACAAGCATATTATGATCACACAACATCGATCGCTCCATCCTCGTCTATCCACATCCGGGCCACACTTTCACGCATCTTTCCATTCACCAAGTCACCAACACATAATCAGTCGCACACTCTTGGTTTGTGTATGTGTGTGTGTGTGTCTGAGTCTTACCTTGATCTTGCTCTTGATGTTACAGGTGGCTTGGGATCACTCCAGGGCCAGGCCTTTATATCGGCAACTCCTGTAGAAAAACAAAACAAACAGACAGACAAAAAAAAACAACAGTATCTTGCACATTAATTTTCTCTACATCTGACACGCCACATTTTCTCCAGAAACTCCTTCACAGCTTCAATCATCCTTTCATTCGTCTCTCTACACAGTCCCAGCAGCAACACCATCCCTTCCCTTCCTGTCTTCTCCACTCTCTCATCCCAACTCTGCCCTAACTCAGTCAAAATCACTTGCATCATCTCCATCCTGTCTCTTTCATACTTCTCACACTCGAGTACCACATGCTCCACCGACTCATCCTCTCCCATGTCACACATCTGGCACACTTTGCTGCGGGACTCAGACCATCTATAATTTCTCTCATTCACATCCATACACTGTGCCCTAGCTCGAAAGCGAAGGTCACCACCCAGGCTGCCATCGTACCACCTCTCATACATTGGGGCCTCTTTCTCTTTGTACCATTCCATAGTGCTCTTTTGTTCCATGCCATTCTTCCATATATTCAGTCCCATACACTTCACCTCTCTGTCTATCTCATTCTTCCATTTCCTCACATCCCATTCAGCTCCCACTCTACCTCCTTTTGTCAGGATCCATTCACGTTCATCTTGGTTTGTTCCTCCCAGCCATCCTCATCCCCCACACCACTCCTCTCTGTCATCCTCATGCATCTCTTCCTCCATTTGCTTCCACTCTCATTCCACAGATAGTACACCTTTCTTGCTATTCTTTCATCATCCATTCTTTCCAACCTAATCTTATACCTGAGTGTTGCTTTCATTACTCTTTCCCTAAATGTGGTCCAGCCCATGTCACCTCTCAGGGCTTCTAAAGCTGCATACCTTGGTGCGTTCAGTGCCATCCTAGCTACTCTGTTCTGGCCTACTTCTAGCTTGTCAATTTCATTTTCATTCCAAGCAGTCACGTCCATACCATACATTATGCTAGGCACAGCCACATTCTTCCATACTTCTCTCAGCACATCATATGTACTCGCTCTCATCCTTGCTGCACTCCCTAATCTTCCAACCCATTGGTTAGCCAAGCTAATCTTTTCATTCTTTACTTTCTCACATCCATTTGGGCTAACCCACATCCCCAGGTACTTATATTCTAGTACCTGATTCAGCTCATTCACTCCTATTCTCCACGTTGCATTGCTTTCATCCTCTGACCTATTCACAATCATAACCTTACTTTTCTCACTACTAAACCTAACTCCAAAGTCTTTCCCATACCCATCCACTACATCCAGTAGACTTAGCAACTCATCCGCTGACTCACTCATGACCACTATATCATCTGCATACATTAGCACACCTATCCTGTCATTCCCCACTCTTACTCCTGCATTCAACCTTCTCATTCTGGCTGCTAACTCCTCTGTGTATAAGCTGAAAAGGGTTGGTGACAATATGCATCCTCTTTCACTCTTCACCCAGTCTGTTTCTATTTGTGTGTGTGTCTGACAGTGCTCTCACTTTTGCCAGCAATGATTACCCTAAAATCACTCTGAAATTACCTTAAATCCAAAACAATTACCCTACCTTAAACTAAATTATATATATACCTATATATATATATATATATATATATATATATATATTGTTACGAACCCATGTATGGGGGGGTAGCCGTGGCCGTGGGTATGTATGTGCGTGGTGGGCGTGAGAGTAGAAAAAGAAGCAACGGGTCTGGGACGGGAAGGAGAGAGAGAGGCCGGAGGAGCGACACAAGGGAGAAGGGGGCTTTTGACGAGTCAGCAAATAGTTTCTGCCGCCGCCCGGCGACAGGCAGTGAGGGGAGAGCAGAGAGAGAAGAGAGTTGGGGCCCAGTGAGGAGGACAGAGGGAAGAGCTGCCTCGCTTCCCCTTGTTCCTGGACAGATATATTCTGACTGCCATGTAATAGTGCCTGTGCGTTGGCAGTGTGTGCGCCTGGACTGTGTGTGCCTAGTTGACATCGTGGAAGCCTGCTGGGAGGCCGTGAATGAGGTGTGAGGTGTGAGGAGGCCCGAGCTGCCGCCTTGCTCTGTGTGTTTGCTTTGTCCCCCATTTTGAGCTGCTATAGGTACACTTCGCTACACTTGCCCATCCGAACCCGTGTGGAAGTTACGCAACCCCCCTATGCCCTGTTGCCCTGCTGCTTGTGCACCTGGGAGGCCTGTGTGAACCCTGTGGCCTGAAACGTGCTGCTGAGGGCAGAGAGAGGGTGTGAAGAAGAAGAAGAAACAAGGGGGGTGAACGTAACAATATATATATATATATATATATATATATATATATATATATATATATATATATATATATATATATATATATATATATATATTGCAGTATTGATTGTGCAGGTTAGGTAAGGTTAGGTAATGTTATGTGCGGTTAGGTTAAGGTTATACAGTTAGTTAGTCTAGTAACCTTGGTTTTCTACCAGAAGTTTTGAAAAATAGTAGTTTTTCACTAGCTTTGATTTACACACAAGCAGGTGTGGATTAAGGGAGAGGGGTCCGAGGGGTCTAGACACCCCACCCCTGTTCATGGACTTTTAAATAAAACACAAAATATTATAACAAAACAATAAATAAAGGCGTATTCTAGCCCATTCTAAGCTAGATAATATTAGTTGATATTCGTAAGCGTGACACATACGCCTTTAAATTACACAGGATACATCCTTTTTAACAAATATAGACAATTATGGCTCGTATATATATATATATATATATATGTATTTATTAATTTTTGCCGTGAAAATATTAAACAACGGGTCTGAAGAAACCAGCACTAGGCACAACTTATGATAAATACCGGCCCTGCTCGTATCATGTCTTAGTAACGTCAAATCCCTACAAACTCTTATCGTGTTGATCTAGAATGCCTTACAAATATCATGGGCATATATATATATATATATATATATATATATATATATATATATATATATATATATATATATATATATATATATATATATAATGCAAAATATAACAATGGAGTGCTGAACAAATAAGCATATGCCACCTACCAGCAAGCAATGAGCCGCCCGTGACCCGTCGGCCGTCACTGCCCAGTGCCCACTGATGCGTGAACGGTTCAACGGAAGTGAACGGTTAGCGAGTGTTGTAAGCGGAGGTAGACTCAGTGTTACCAATATCATATTACTGATTACTCGCAGAGTTCCAGCCGCTATAAATTTTATAGAGGCAAGAATTTTAGGGGAAAAATACACAGATATACCTTAGAATAATCAGTATTACTTTGCACTTTTCTTAATATTACCTCAAATTACCTTAAAAGTTTTCGTACCTTGAAAATTACCTTAAAAGGCCCTCGATTACCCTAAATTAAAGTAATTACCTTAAAAGTGAGAGCACTGTCTAGCCTCGCGGCATGCCCCTCCCTCCCTCCCTCCACACCACAGAGCTGACAGCTGCTACGCTTGCACTTTCCACCACCACCACTGCCCGCTACACCTCTGCACTTGATCGCACACGTACATAGCACGCACACTGCATACTCACGTGCGCATCACGCTGTCATGCACTGTTCTTTTGTGTGACCGACAGAGTGTATGATGCCACAAGGGAGGAAGAAAGCCGAGCATCGGAGACAAGAGGAGACTGCAGCCCACGGCGCGTCGTCCTCGCCTGAGCCCGATGCCCTCCTGGCTGGTGCATCTTCCCCTCTCACACCCGCCCATCCATCGCCAGACCAGCAACATTCACCGAGGGACCTCTACGCCTTCCTTACGTACATGAAGGAGAGAGATGATGCGGCGCGCGTTGAGCGTGAGGAAGAAGCAGCACGTTACCGGGCAGAACTGGCGGAGCAGAAACGGGAGGATGCAGCACGATTTGAGGCCTTGTTGTCAAAATTGGCCCCGCAACCTGCCTCCTCACCTGCCGTCACGCCTGGACACCCTCCACCTGTCTCATCACATACACCTCAGGTGCCCGTGTCGTCGAGCCCTGTAGGAACACCATCAGCACCTAAGGCAGCTGCTCAGCCTCCACCAGTTCTCTCTACTAACGTCACGTTCCAGTACTTCAGGGAGTGGAGACGACGCTGGGCTGACTACGCCACTATGGTTGACTTGGCCAGTTTACCACAACCCAAGCAGCTGATACAACTCAGGATGTGTCTGTCCCTCGAGACTCAACGAGTGCTGGAACACACGCTGTTGGTGCCCCCCGACTCAACATCTTCCGTCGACGAAGTTCTTAACACTCTTCAACAGCACTTCAAGGACTCAAGCAACGAGGCTCTACGTCGACGAGCTTTCACAAGCTGTAAGCAGGCGCCTGGTGAGACTTTTGCAGACTTCTTTGTGAGGCTTAAAGGTCGCTCGGAGGAGATTGACGTCTGCAAGGCCAACGACAATGACTGTCAGGAGGCCTGGATCAAACACGGCATCCTCACTGGTGTCAGCGACGAGGAGCTGGTACAGAAGATCGTCGCCCTTGATGCCTCCTCCACCCTCGCAGACGTCGTCACGTTATGTCGTGCCCATGAAGCCACCAGATCCGCCGCTACTGCTCTACGGGCTCCACCTGCCGCCCGGGCTGTTTCGCAGTACAAGAAGGGGAAGAAGGCCACCCACAAGAGCAAGGCAGAGTCACAACGGGTCGCCCCGACGTCATCATCCCCTTGCAGCGACTGTGGCAAACAGCAGCACGGCCCCAAGGGATGCCCCTCCGCAACTGCAACCTGTATTGGCTGTGGCAAGACAGGCCACTGGTCACCCACTGAGAAGTGTCCTGCGAGGAACGTTCAGTGCAACGCTTGCAACCGGTACGGACACTTCGAGAAATTCTGCAAGTCGTCGATGCCCAAGAAGTCTCAGCGGCCTGCCAAGCCCAAGAATCCGAAGCCGGCGGGGGATAACCGCTCCACATTCCACGTTGTGCGAGCTCAGACCCCTCACCACGTTCCCAGAGCTGTGGAGGATCAAGCTGGCAGCATCAGGAGGGTTCAGTCTTCGGCTCGCGGCAGACCCACACCCTCGCCTACCATCACCGTCGTCGTCACACGTGGTGGTGTGTCTGGCAGCATCGAGGTGATACCTGAAACCGGGGCTGACACCACGGTGATAGGCCCACAACACCTCAGGGACTTGGGTCTTACCAAGCAAGAACTCGACCCTCCTCCATCGCTGCGGTACTACAACGCCGATGGATCACGGATGCCTGCAGCTCTGGGGTCCTTCCAGGCGAAGCTGACCTACGGCACGCTGTCCTGCACGGGGTGGATTGATGTCCAAGGCTCCCTAAGTACACCTCTGCTATCCTGGGAGCATTGCAGATCCCTGGCCATCGTCCCGTCGAACTTCCCCATGCAGATCAAGACTTCAAGGACGACCGTCAACCGGGTAGGGGAGTCACCAGATGTCCAGCCAGTGGAAGCTTCACGAGGTGGTGAGCATCCTGACGCTACAGCTGCGTTACTTTCAGCTGCAGCACCTTTACTTCCGTTGCTTAGCACCACCACTCCTCAGGCTGCGAAGGAGTACTTCCTTCGAGAGTACTCGGATGTGCTAGTCAGAAAGGCTGACCTACAGGATGCACCGCTGAAGCCGATGTCTGGCCCACCTATGCGGATACACCTGAAGGAGGACGCACAGCCTTTCTCCATCCATACTCCACGACCCATCCCCCTCGCCTACCAGGACCCGGTGAAGGCAGAACTCGACTCGATGGTGTCCCAGGGAATCATCGCCCCCGTAGGAGATGATCCATCGCCATGGCGTCACCCGATGGTAGTCGTCCCGAAGGCTAGTGGTGGTGTTCGCATCACGACGGACTTGTCGACACTTAACGGTCAAGTGTCCCGCCCGACCCACCCGTCTCCTACACCGTTTGCAGCCATACGCAGTGTCCACCCTGGAGCTCAGTTCTTCACCACCGTGGATGCGCTGTGCGGCTACTGGCAGCTCCAGTTGGCAGCGGAGGATCAGTCTCTCACTACGTTCATCACTCCCTATGGGCGTTTCCGCTACCTTCGAGGGCCTCTGGGTTTTGCTGCTACGGGAGATGCCTTCTGCAGGAGGGGTGACATCGCGCTTCAGGGAGTACCTCAGTGTGTCAAAGTTGTTGACGATATCCTCTTGTATGACGAGGATTATTTGACACACCTTCAGCGCGTCAATGAGGTACTCAGTAGATGTCGCACACATGGCATTACCCTGAATGCTGACAAGTTTGTCCTAGCTTCACAGGATGTTTCCTTCTGCGGCTACCAGCTATCTACCAAGGGCATCGCAGCAGACCCCGTGAAGGTCCGAGCCATCGGGGACTTCGCTAAGCCGGCCAACCTGACGGACCTCCGTTCGTTCATGGGCCTGGTGAATCAACTCACAGAATTCTCACCAGACATCTCAAGCGCTGCT
>CM035215.1:2830438-2849110 GCA_020233015.1 Callinectes sapidus | reverse complement strand
CCCAAGTCTCACAAACATGATACTGAGAAGAGATTTGAACTGTTCCCGAGTTCCTGATAATAAATGCGTGTAGATGAAGAAACAAGATGATTGTGAGAACGAGGCGAGGCTGGAATGAACTTAAATCAAAGAAAAAAGAAGAAGAAGAAAAAAAAATAAATAAAAGAAGGGACGAAATGGACATTAAACGCGAAGGAAATAAGTAAAGTATGGAGACTTGTTATGAGAAGGTGTTGAGATGTCTCGCCTCATGAACTTCAATGTTTATCTTTTGTTTACTTCTGTTTGCTACCCGCAGCCCTTCTCTCAGTGAGAGGGAAGGAAGGGGGAAGGAACATCCTTTTGTAGATTCCTTCTTTTGTTGAATTTGTTTTTGCTTTTTTTTTATTTGTGCATCAGAGAAAAATGTGGCGCAGGTGAAAGAAAGACAATGTGCATAGGTTTTAAGATAGGTGGTACTAGCAATGCAACCTTTAACATGTAAAAACACCCTTGAAAAATGTAATAGATATATCAATAAAAAAAAGAAAAAAAATAATAAAAAAATAAAAAAATAAAAAATGAGATGAAATGTAGTAAGATGGGAATGTTTTTTTTTTTTAGAATAATGAGAATATGAAATGGGAGTAGATTAAAAATGGAATTAATAAGTGATTGATGGAAGGAAGAAAGGGAGGAATTAAATGAAACAGAAGGGTAAAAAGGATAGAAGGGTAGATTAGGTCCAAATGAAAATAGATGTGATGGATCGATCACTAACTCTAAAGACTGGAATGACTTGTGAGAGGGAAAGAATAAAGGAATCATGAGGAATTAATGAATTGGTAAATGAAAGGGACTCTCATAAAGAAAAATGTAATGCAAACAAAATGAGGTTGTAAGTGAAGCAAAAAATAGAATATAGTGAAAAAAAATATGCAGAATTAAAGATAGTTAGTTAGTTAGTTAAGAGAAAAAAGAAAGTAGTGGAAAAATAAAGAACAAAGAAAGTAAGACCAAACATAAAAAAAGAAAGAAAGAAAAAGGCACTATTGCCTTAGAAAAATATTAAAAAAGAAAAAAGGAAAAAAAAAAAAAAAAAAACCGGAGAAGGAAGAGGAATACAAACTAATACAAAGAGGACAAACAGCAACAGACCCTGAGATCCTTACTAGGCAGTTTGAAACTACTTGCTAACTACCAGTGATAGAGACAGGGCAGCAAAGCAGAAGGCTTCTCCCCTCCCACCCCTCCCCCCAGCCGAGGCTGGCAGGAAAAAAAGATGAAACCGCGTGGTATAGAAAAGCCACATGGTATTTTAGTAGAGAGCGAAAAGGAAACCTGTAATCTACGTACGTCTGACTACCAGTGTTTGTGGGGGAAGGTGTTAATGAAGCTTGGTAAATGTAATGTTGTGTGTGCACTATATAGTTGTCGCTCGCTTTCCGAATCTACCTTGTTCGCAATTTTTGTTGCATCCGCGAATTTGGAAAGTTGACATTTGATGTCTTCATCGATGTCATTTATATACACACGATCAAAAGAATTAATCTTACCCAAGACTGATCCTTGAGGAACGCCACTGCTTACGTTAATCCAGTCTGAAGATTTACCGTTAATTAGTACTCGTTGTTTACGGTTTGATAGTCAGTCCTCAATCCATACCGCGATGTCGCCAGTTAAACCGTGTGCTTTAACTTTACTGGTAAGATGCTTATGTGAAACTTTGTCGAAAGCCTTTTGAACATCTAAGTATATAGTATCAACCGCTCTGGTGTTATTGTCATTTACCTAAATTATATACGTCATTGAAAAAAGTCGAGTTGGTTAGTTAAACATGATCGCTTGTTTCATTATCCATATTGTGCATCGTTTATTATGTTACTACTTTCTAGAAATGTGAGAATTTCATCCTCAAAACTTGTTCCATGAGCTCATCTACTACTGAAGTGAGGCTAATAGGGCAGCAATTTTTAGACTGGGACTTGTCCCCCTTTTTAAATATCGGGGTGACGTTTGCAAGTTTCCAGTAGTGTGAAACTTTGTGTGTGATTAGCGTTTTTTTGAAGCAGATGGATTAGAGCTTAACAAGTTCATTCTCAGCCTCCTTCAGTATTCGTGGGGAAATGCTGTCTCTACCAGGTGTTTTACTAATTTTACATTGTTTATGGCACGCAAAAAAAGGAGGAGGAGGAGGAGGAGGAGAAGCATTTTGTGTTCGTACTTGCGAGATTTACACACACACACACACACACACACACACACACACACACACACACACACACACACACAAGGATAACAGACATAAGGATTGAGAAGATAACAAACACCACCTCTCTCTCTCTCTCTCTCTCTCTCTCTCTCTCTCTCTCTCTCTCTCTCTCTCTCTCTCTCTCTCTCTCTCTCTCTCTCTCTCTCTCTCTCTCTCTCTCTCTCTCTCTCATGCATTCCTGCTTTGCTCTTTCTTTTTCTTTTTTTTCCTTCCTTTATTCCTCTTCACTTTCTTTTTTCTATATCCTATTTTCTTCCTTCCTTCCTCTAGGTCATTCTAACGCCTTAATATTCTCTTCCCTTTTCCTTCCTGTATTATCCTCTATTATCTTTTCAGCCCTCTTATCTTTTCTCTCTCCTTCTATCCTTTAATCTTTCCCTTACTGCGCGTTTCTTCTATTTTCACGTTTCTCTCTTTTCCATCGCACTTTGTCCTTGACTCCAAAAAACGATGCGAGTAGGCGTTAACAAAAATCTCACACCAAGATACTGCCTGTATTTTTTTCCGGTATCTTTGATCTTAACCTTGAATTTGACTGTACAGGATTGTGCTGGCAACTCTTGCAGGGAAAAGCAAACCAAACAGAGAGAGACAGACAGTGTTTACCATCTCAGTAATTTCTACACTTAGCGCATCACACTTCAGTAACACTTTCACTCCTTCAGTTTTCTTTCGTTGGTCTCTTTACACCATTATAGAAAAAAAAAAAACTAGGAATAAGGTTCAGTGATAAGGATAGAAGCAATAATGGATTTATCCCCTTCAGTACTGGGTTATATTTTTACCACGAGTTTTTGGTAAAATATGAAGCTTTTATTGACATTAGAAAAGGTCTATGGAAGTCAGAAGATTAATGGCCAGAGTCTGTGCTATTTTAATCCGCCATATGAATTTTCCAAACTGTATAAATCTGACAAACACTAAGTAGAATAAGAATGAATATGTGTTCTAGTTATGAAGGGGTTAAGGATCATGAAGCTAGATTAAAAGAATAAGTTAGAAAGACAATTGCTCTCAAATTTGACCCTAGATTCTTTGATACTGAAGAAAATCGCAAAACTCAATGGAAGTTAATATGAAAAGTTGGTAGTTGTCTTCCGACTGTAACTTTGCAATTGTTAGCCACCAGTAAGACGATAAGTTATTTCCCCGCGTACTTCAAGCAGAACCGCCACTCATTGTTCCTCACGCGAGCCACAACCCACCTACAAACCTTCCACGCTCCCTGCAAACGCTTTATTCACGCGTTCTCCATCATTCGCGCCGCCCACACTTGCTCCAGCCATGTCTTATTGCTCGTTTTCTGTTGGGGATACTGTGCCGTTCTCTGTTGCTCCACTCGAGTTATTGTTTGATGGAGTGTTATTTGTTTTCTGTTTTCTGTCACGATGTGTGGTTTGCGTCGTGTGTTTTTGTTGTTGCTGGTGGTGTATGTTCTTGTTCTTTGTTCTTGTCCTTGTTCTTATTATTTTTCGTTGTTTTGTTGTTCTTGGTGGTGTTCTTGTTTTTGTTCCTGTTCTTCTTGTTCTTGTGATGTGTTTTCTTTTTATTCCTGATGGTATTGAGGTTAATAACGACAGTGTGATGGTTCAAGATAGTGAAGGTCAGATGAAATTTATGTGCAGAAACTTTCTAAAGATCTCTCTCTCTCTCTCTCTCTCTCTCTCTCTCTCTCTCTCTCTCTCTCTCTCTCTCTCTCTCTCTCTCTCTCTTTAAACACACAAAATTTTTAATCAAGAAAAGGTCATCTGGTTCAAGTTTCCCGAGAAGTGAAACTCCGACACCAGGTCGAACCCTAGCTCGCGCTTCGGAGAACATGGTGGACGACGGCGTTGGAGGTGATGACGGTGCTGGCAGGAGAGGAACAACATGGCTATAGATTCTATAGCCATGTTGTTCCTCTCCTAGTCAGGTCTGTTACTGTTCTGTTGGTTCTATAGTATAGAACCAACAGAACAGTAGCAGACCTGACTTTTGGATTACGGATGGTGATGGAAAGAGCATGGGAGTACAATCAAAGCCTATATATAGCATTCATCGATTTTCAAAAGGCCTTTGATTCAGTACCCCGTGAAGAGGTATGGAGATGCTTGGAGGAGAGGTACAGTGTCAAAGGAAGGCTAAAGAGTGCAGTTAAGAGCTTGTACCAATTTTGCGTATGCAGTGTGAGAACTACACAGGGATCACAAAAATGGTTTCCAGTTGTTATGTGTGAACAAGGGTATAATAAACGAGTGGACGAGTGTGCGGGTCGTGTGTGTGTGTGTGAGTGAATGAGAGGATTGTTGGTTAAATGTATCTTAGGTTCGTTTGGGTTCAAATGTATGCTTCATAGTAATCGTTGTCTTGCTTGTTCACACCAATGTTGTTCAGTTAACCTCCTGCTGCAATACTGTACACACCTGCTAAGTAAAGAGAAAGCCCAAGCCTGTGTTTCTCCACGCCCTTGCATCAAACATGGCGCAGTGAGTAGGATTGCAAGATTGCAAGATGGAGAAGCAAATGGAGCAGCTAGCGGCACTGCTTGTGCGGCAGGCAGACATGGCAAAGCAGGCCCAGGAAGTATCTCAACGCAGGGAGGAACGTCTAAGCCACCTCCTGGAGCAAGCAGTGACTGGACAGCCTTCAGGGCAGGGGATGCCCACTGCCACAGGTGCTGACGCCAACGACGCCACGCAGCGGCATGTGAGATTCCCCGCTAGCGCCGCAGTCGCCCCACACTTGGTGTCGTCCGCGTCCCTCCGGGAGTTCGACGCCTGGCGACACAAGTTCGATGGTTACGTGACGCTGATGAAAGTTACTTCCTTGCCCATATCGCAGCAGAGGGCTGTGCTTGCATCTGTGCTAGACGACGAGTGGGTGCGAACACTCCGTCACGTGATCAACGCGGATGAGGACGCCGAGCTGAAAGTAGTTTTGGGTTTGATGGAAGATCACCTCAGAGGACAACGCAACGTTATCGTCGATCGCCGCGAGTTCAACTCACGAGTGCAGGAAGTGGGTGAAACGTTTGACGATTTTCTGTGTGCTATCAAGGAAATTGCAAACTTTTGCTCCTTTTGTGATTCCTGCATAGACAATCGCTTGAGAGACAGGATTGTAGTGGGTACGCGCGATGAGGAAGCATTGAAACGCATGCTTAAAGAAAAGAGCTTGACTCTAGAAAATGCTATTGACATTTGCCGCGCCTCCGAAAATGCTAACAAGTGCAGTGCTGTGATACGGGAACCACATGCAAGCCATGCTGTAAATAAAGTGTCCCGTTACAAGCGTGAGCGTATGTCACCCAGCACGAGTGTGAAAGATACGCGTAACGTGTGTTATCGTTGTGGAGAGACCAACCATAGTGAAAGACGGTTGTGTAAAGCGGTGGATAAAGACTGTTTGAACTGTGGCAAAAGAGGTCATTTTGCAGCCGTGTGTCGAAGCTCCACCCGAGCTCCTGGTAGTAAAGGTTCGCCACGTCTACCTAACCAGCGTTCGACACGCGACGTGGGACAACAGAAACGTATTCGCACCGTCCACCGGGTCCTTGCAGGCGTGTACGTCAACGCAGTGGGTGCCCGCCCCGCGCCTACAGTGGTTATCAGTGTCACTCACCCCTGTGGTCGCGATAGAGTTACCTGGACTCCGGACTCGGGTGCGGAAGCCACTGTCATAGGCCTAGATGTTGCGGAGAGCCTTGGCATTGATCATGCAGCGTTGGACACTCCTGCAGATCCTGCGCTCGTCGCTGCTGGTGACTACTCTCTCACGTGCCTCGGAACATTCCCTTCACAGATGAAGCTGGGTATGAAGAACATCAAGACTGTCGTTTCCGTGGTCAAGGAGGTTAGAGGTGCTTTATTGAGCTGGTACGACTCTATTGATCTCGGAATTCTGCCGCATAACTTCCCTGCGCAGATCCAGTCAGTGAAGAAGCAGGATACAGTACAGTCGTTACCCAGACCACCTAAAGCACTACCTCGCTGGCCACACTCTCACGCTCCCACGCCGTCTCAGCGAGCGGAACATGCTGCCACCTTGATCGAAGCCTTCCCTCGTGTGTTTGGTGCTTCATCCAAGTTACGTGAAATGGATGGAGGCCCCATGCGTATCCAGCTCACCGAGGACGCTCACCCCTTTGCTGTCACAGCCTCGCGCATGATTCCCTACAGTTGGCGAGCGGAGATCAAAGCCCAGTTGGACGAGTTGGTCGCTAAGGACATCATCGCCGTGGTGGACTACCCAACAGCCTGGTGCCACCCCATTGTGCCCATCGCGAAGAAGCAGTCTGGTGTAAGGTTGTGTGTGGACCTTACACGGCTCAACAAGTACGTTCGGAGGCCCACTTATCCAGTGCAGTCCCCGCATGATGCTGTGGCTTCCATAGGATCAGACGCGTCTTGGTTCACTACCATGGACGCGAAAATGGGCTACTTCCAGGTCAGGATTGCCGAGGAAGACCATGACCTGACGTGCTTCATCACGCCCTGGGGGCGCTTCAAGTTTAAGCGCGCACCCATGGGGCTTGTGTCCTCCGGCGACGAATATAATCGACGTGGTGATCAAGCTTTGGGAGCCACCGCTCGCACGGTCAAGATCGTTGACGACATCTTGGCCTTTGATTCGTCATACCAAGATCATCTTTCCCATGTCATCTCTATCCTGCAGCGCTGCGATCGTTATGGTATAACTTTGAATGCTGATAAATTCAAGTTTGGTAGAACATCTGTAGATTTTTGTGGCTACACCATCACTCCTCAAGGCTACACCGTGGACAAGCGCAAAGTTGAAGCCATCGCAGATTTCCCGAGGCCACAAAACATCACAGACTTGCGCTCGTTTATGGGCCTCACCAACCAGTTGGGCGCCTTCTCTTCAGCTATAGCAGACAACTGTCAGCCACTCCGAGACCTCTTGAAGCCTCGAAACGTCT
Source organism: Callinectes sapidus (assembly GCA_020233015.1). NCBI lineage: Eukaryota > Metazoa > Arthropoda > Malacostraca > Decapoda > Portunidae > Callinectes > Callinectes sapidus. The sequence goes on along the minus strand of CM035215.1, from coordinate 2,841,941 downwards.
GGTGTTGGTCTTCCCAACATGACGAGGCCTTCAAACATGTGAAGGGATGCTTGGTGACGCCTCCTGTGTTGGCGTTTTTCAACCCAACATTACCCACCATGCTACAAACCGACGCTTCGAAAAAGAATGGCTTCGGCTTCGTTTTGCTTCAGAGGCACGAGGAGGGGTGGAAGCTGGTTCAGTGTGGGTCGAGATTCGTCTCGGATGTGGAATCTCGCTACGCAGTCATCGAATTGGAACTGGCAGCGGTAAACTGGGCGGTACACAAGTGTAACACGTACCTTAAGGGTCTTCCGCATTTTGACATCATCGTCGACCACCGCCCCTTAGTGCCCATACTGAATACGAAGCTACTCAGCGAAATAGAAAACCCCCGCTTGCAGCGCATCCGTGAGAAACTTTCAAGTTATACATTCACCGCGTGCTGGCAGAAGGGATCAGCTCACTCTGCAGCTGACGCTTTGTCACGTGCTCCTGTTCGGCATCCTGAGGTGGACGATGGTGTCGGGGACATGGACGTCGAGGAAGCTGATCCGCTACATGTTGCCGTGGTAGCTGCTCTTCACGCCGTAACTGAGGAGGGCTCACGTCTGGCTCCTCTCAAGGACCAGACACTGGAAAAGGTGCGAGCTGCTGCGGTACAGGATGCGGAGTATAGAGACTTGCGGGAAGCTATTACCAACGGCTTTCCGGAGCACTGCCACGACCTCCCGCACCACCTGCGGCCATACTGGGGCGTCCGTAGTCAACTCGCCTTGGACGACGACCTTATAGTGTATGGACCAAGGTTACTTATTCCCTGCATCCTCCGCCGGGAGACGCTGTCACGCCTCCATGACTGCCACCAGGGAATGGAGCGCACGAAACGTCGGGCCAGGCAGACCACGTACTGGCCAGGTATAGACCGGGATATTGAGAATGTAGTCTCCAGTTGTCAACAGTGTCGCCCTCTTCTCCCAACACAACAGAAGGAGCCTCTGTGCCAGGATGAAGACTTACCATCTCGTGTGTTCGAGAGCGTTTCGGCAGACTACTTCCACGTAGCCGGACGCACCTTCCTGGTTTATGTGGATCGTAAGTCGGGATGGCCTTATGTTTCCTCTTGCCCCCGACAGGCCTCGGCGGCCCATCTTGTCACTGTCTTACGCTCTGTCTTTGCAGATACAGGAGTACCAGTTGTCCTTCGAACAGATGGTGGGCCGCAGTTCACGTCATCCACGCTGCGCCGCTTCCTGACTCGGTGGGGGGTGGAGCACCGCATAACCTCTCCATACAACCCCCAAGCTAACGGACATGCGGAGGCGACTGTAAAGGTAGTTAAGAAGCTGATCCTGACTTCGACACAGGGTGGACAGCTGGACGAGGACGACTTCGCCCGAGGGTTGCTGGAGCTGAGAAACACTCCTCACGCCGATGGGAGGTCACCATCTCAGGTACTTTTTGGCCATCCCATCAGGTCAGCGGTTCCAGCACACCATCGATCTTTCGCTCCAGAATGGCAACGGGCAGCGGAGGTTTGCGACGCCAAGGCCGAACATCTCAGATGTAAGGCGAAGGAGCGGTACGACTACACTGCCCGTCACCTTCCTCCACTACATATGGGTGCGTATGTGGATGTACAGGACCATGTAAGCAGACGTTGGGAGAAAGTCGGCGTAATCGTCGGCATCGGCGCCCACAGGGATTATCTGGTCAAGATGGGGAGCGGGCGTGTCATGTGGAGGAATAGGAAATACCTCCGCCCTCATCGACCTTTGCTGCCTGAGACTCTCATGGGCGGCACGACGCCGTCGACCGAAACACAGTCGCGGAACATTACACGCAGTCCTGCACCGCGCTCACCACCTCGCGTAGACACGGGGAAACAGCCAGACGCTCAACTACCTCGCCGCAGCAGTCGTCAGCGCTGTTCTCCAAAGCGTATGCAGATACGATGGGGAACACAAACATATGACGAGGAGACTGCCGATCAAGACATCGTTTAACTCACTATGTCTCGGGGGAGGTGTTATGTGTGAACAAGGGTATAATAAACGAGTGGACGAGTGTGCGGGTCGTGTGTGTGTGTGTGAGTGAATGAGAGGATTGTTGGTTAAATGTATCTTAGGTTCGTTTGGGTTCAAATGTATGCTTCATAGTAATCGTTGTCTTGCTTGTTCACACCAATGTTGTTCAGTTAACCTCCTGCTGCAATACTGTACACACCTGCTAAGTAAAGAGAAAGCCCAAGCCTGTGTTTCTCCACGCCCTTGCATCAAACACCAGTGAAGACAGGAGTGAAGCAAGGAAGTGTTCTATCCCCGCTGCTCTTCATAGCATACATGGAAACAGTGATAGAGGATTTCAAGGAAGGCAGAGAGGATTACAAGAATAGAATAATGGTATATGCAGATGACATAGCGTAATGGAGTACCAACCGAGAAGAAATTGAAGACCTAACACAGTGGAATGAGTGCTTTTTGAGAAAAGGTATGAAAATGAATGTTGAAAAGACTGACATATTGACTGTGAGTAGAACTGAAGGAGAGGATTTTAACATTAACTGGTAATAAAATGGCAAAGAATACAAATACTTTTAAATATCTTGGAAGTATTGTTACCGAAAAGGGCAGAAATAGTCGAGATATTTCAGAGAGAATAAAGAGATTTATTGCCATCGTTGGAACTCTATGGCCAATAATAGAAGAAAAGCAAGTTCCGCTAGAAGTGGAAAGGATAATTCTTAATACTGTTCTAACACCAACATTAACATATGGATCTGAGAGATTGGTGATGAAATCAGCAGACAGGAGCAGGACTCAAGAAGCAGAGATGAGACAACCGAGAGCAATGGTAGGAAAGACTAGGAGAGATAGAATAAGAACTGAAGATATAAGGAAAAGCGTTGGCGTCTGCTCTGTGCTGAACAAGATAGATGCAGGTCAACTGAGATGGCTGGGACACCTAGAAAGAATGGAAGAGGAAAGGGTTGTGCGGGGATGCTGGGAGTGGATGCCAGGTGGAAGAAGACCAAGAGGAAGGCCGAGAAAGAGGTGGAAAGAAACCATAGAACAGACACCGAGCAGACATGATCTACCGAACATTCGACGATTAAGAGAGGAAGGAATATTGCAAGACCGAACCGAATGGAGGAAGATGCTGGCTCCACTGACAGGCGTCTGAAGCTTACTCTGGGAGCTGAAGTAAGAAGTAAGTAAGGGAGAAATAGAGGAGTTGGAGAAGATTTTGAGCTATATGAGACATTTCCAATTCCTATACGATAAACATCTCCCTGTAAAAAATTACACCATCGAAGAAAAACATATGAACAAACCATATATAACATCAGGTATAAAAAAAATATATATCAAAGAACGCAACATATTACAAGGATTATATGGCAAGTGGCCGATAAGTTACGAAACTCGGTTCAAGAATAGCAAAGGAAAGCTACCGCAAGTCTAAACTAAAAGAAAATATAGGCAATAGTAGAAAGACATGGGAAATTATCAACAGCATTATGGGGAGAAACACTCATCAACTTCCTACCTCCATGACCTTTCCAGACAAAACGCTGTCAACGAGCAAAGAGATATCTGAATCCCTAAACATTTCTTTTTTTTTTGTAACATCGCCAGTAACTTAGCCCATGACAGTGAATCGATACGCAGCTATTTATCCAATCCCACACCATTTTCATTTTTCATAGAGCAAACAACAATACAAGAAATAGAGGATGTGATAAAAAAAAAAAAAACCTTAAAGTGACTTTCCCAGGATACGATAACGTAGATGTAAAAATAGTAAAAAGATGCAGCCATATCATCTCACCTTATTTGCAACATATCATTAACAAATTGCTCCAAGAAGAAGTGTTCCCAAAATGGTTACAGATTGCCAAAGTTGTCCCTATTCACAAAAAGGGTGAAAAATCTCGTCATGATAATTATAGATCAATATTAATGTTACCATGTTTCAGTAAAGTTTTTGAAAAAATAATGGCTTCAAGATTCATTAACTACCTAACTACAAATTCTCTTATTTCAGAATATCAGTTTGGATTCAGACCCAATTACAGCGCGGAGTAAACTATATATAAACTTTGCCAACACATTTATAACGTACTTGATAACAAAGAATATTTTATTGCTTTTTTGTGATCTGACACCATTTTTCATACAATTTTATTAGAAAAACTTGAATTATATGGGGTTCAGGGAACAGCCAACAATTGGTTTAAGAGCTACTTAAATAACAGACAGCAGTATACAGTGTACAACAATACCTCATCATCATGCAAAAATATAAATCACGGCGTGCCACAAGGTTCGGTTCTTGGTCCAATTTTATTTTTGATATATATCGATGACATTTCACATGGCACAAACTTTAAATTTTTACTCTTTGCAGACGATGCAACTATATTCATAAAAGGGAAAAAAAGAAAAAAAAAAAAAAAAAAAACATCAATGACTTGGAGACAATGTTTCATAGAGAATTGGATGGTGTGGCTAACTGCATCAAATGCAACAAACTTACACTTAACTTTGATAAAACCAATTTCATAGCACATACAATCCATTGATGACACAAACATCTAATCTTAATATAGAAATCAATAACATCGCACTTAGACAGGTAAGTGAAATTCAATTTTTATGCATAACACTTGATAATTCTTTAAAATGGAAGCCTCGTATAGACCATCTAAAAATAAAACTAAGCAAATTAACGGGTAAGGGACTCTTTAAATAAGGACAATCTTAGGCAAATATATCTTTCATTGACATATCCCCATCCTCTTTATGGCAGTGCATTATGGGGGGGAGCTTTTAAAACCTACATTGACAGTCTCTTCATCCAACAAAAGAAACTTGTACGCATAATGTCACACAGTCAACGTTACGACCACACTCATTCTTTTCTCGCGTCCTTAAAGCTACTAAAACTGCCTGATATATTATATTTACAGACTTGTGTCTTTGTATACGGAGCATTACATCTATTTCCAATGAACTGTAATTTCCATATACTAGACCGCAATAATACTTGTAATGTACTCACTCTTCAACTCCCACTATGCAGAACTAGTCAAGCCCAACAGAGTATACAGTTCAGAGGACCCAAGTTATGGAACCAGCTACAAAATTACATAAGAAATATTCACTCATGTGTCAAATTCAAGCAAGATCTACAAAACGCCATCGTGGCTGAATATATTTAGTAGTTATTAGGTAGGTATATATATTAATATTAGTGGGATATTTCTTTAACGTCAATGTTGGTATAGTTATATGTACTTCATCTTATTTTTACTTCATTTATACTTTCTTCTTTAGTTATAATTTCATCCATTATTATGTTTCACTTTCATTATCATTATCGCTGTCATTACTGTCATTATTATTATTATTATTATTATTATTATTATTATTATTATTATTATTATTATTATTATTATTACACACCGCGTAGTGTAGTGGTAGCACGCTCGGCTCACAACCGAGAGGGCCCGGGTTCGATTCCCGGGCGCGGCGAGGCAAATGGGCGAGCCTCTTAATGTGTATCTAGCCCCTGTTCACCTAACAGCAAGTAGGTACGGGATGTAACTCGAGGGGTTGTGGCCTCGCCGTCCCAGTGTGTAGTGTGTGACGCACACACACACACACACACCCTGCCACTGGGGGCACCTCAGTGAGTGCAACTCAGTGCCGGTCCCAAGCCCGGATAAATGGGGAGGGTTGCATCATGGAAGGGCATCCGGCGTAAAAATATCTGCCAACTCAATATGCGGAGCTCGTCAAAGACGAGAGATCCCCTGTGGCGATCCCAAAATGGGAATAGCCGAAAGATGAGGAAGATTATTATTATTATTATTATTATTATTATTGTTATTATTATTATTATTATTATTATTATTATTATTATTATTATTATTATTATTATTATTATCATTATTATCATTATTAATTATCTTTATAATTATTGTTGTTGTTGTTATTGTTGTTGTTATTGTTGTTATTATCATTACATGATTATTTTTGTTACTAATTTCTTGATCATTATCATAAATGTTATTGCTTTTCATTGTGACTATTATTGTCTTTTGTTCTGTTAGATGGGCCGCATTGCAGCAGCACGTGCCAGCCACTACTTACTTATACTCAAGTCCGTAACAAACTTTGGCTATCTTAGTTACATATTTTATGATTTATGTATTGTATGAAGGCCAATAACTATATCAAATATCAAATCTCTCTCTCTCTCTCTCTCTCTCTCTCTCTCTCTCTCTCTCTCTCTCTCTCTCTCTCTCTCTCTCTCTCTCTCTCTCTCTCTCTACGTTCTACGCCCCTCTACTACTACTACTACTGCTGCTGCTGCTGCTGCTGCTGCTGCTACTACTACTACTACTACTACTACTACTATTACTTCTACTACAACTGTTCTCTACTTCCCTATTAGTTTCACCCGTTCCATCACACCAAGTTTCTAGCGTCCAGTAACTCATGCATTGAGCTTCTTTTGCCTTGAATGTGATGGATCAGGTTGTCTTAGTTGTGTGTGTGTCTAAAAAATTATTCAAACGTAATGAGGTTACTAAAGATAGAAAGATAATCAAAATAAAAAAAATAAAAACACTATTTTTATCACTGACCCTAATAAATTTACTATGAGTCATGAGTAGCCAGGGTAAAGTTGTCCGGTGGAGTCATCAACAGGTGTTTCCATGGGAGATTTGGCCTACTTTATGTCATCAAACATGGCCATGGGGGAGACGGCCTCGGTTTTGTTAATAGATGTGGCCAGGATAGATATGGCAGGCTCGAATTGGTTATTGAAGGAAGTCGAAGGTATGTTTCGATCGGCAAGAGGTGTGGCCATGAGAGAATTGGCCTATGTTTGTTTTACCATCAGGTATGGCAAGGAGAGGTTTGGCCAGTGTTATGTCATGAAGGGTGGCCAAGATAGATTTGGCCAGGGAAGGATTTATCGTTGCCGAGAATGTCCAGTGAAAGTTTGTTGGTCATCAGGTTTGTTCAGAGTAAGTTTGGTCCATCATTAGGCGTGGCCATGGGAGAACTGACCCAAGGTTTTTTCATCCGGTGTGGCCAGGATAGAGATGTTGCCATGATAAATTTGACCTTGGTAAGATTGACGGTCGTCAAGAATATCCAGGATAGGTGATATTTTGGCCTGCGTCGTGTCATCAGGTGGGCCGAGATATGGTTGGCCACCGAGTGATTGGTCGTCGTCAAGATTGTCGAGGAAAGCTTGGAGTCTCGAACATATGGGGCCATAGATAATTTGACATGCGTTTTTTTTTTTCATCATCAGCCGTGGCCAGGGAATAATTGGCCTAAGTTTCGTCATCAGGTGTGACCAAGATAGATTGGGACAGGATAGGTATGCGTCGTTATCAATAATGTGTAGGGTAACCTTGTTTTGCCGCCGTGGTACAGTGGAACCGCTTGCGCTCTGGGGGCCTTGGGATCCCCAAGCGCATAGGTTCGAATACTGAGTGGGTGGGCTTTCAGATGGGAGGCCTCCATTAGGTGGCATCCTTTAGACCATAAATTCCTGTGAAAATGCCTACTTTGTATAGATAAAAAAAAAAAAAAAATGTGAACAGGGGCCTAAGTTATGTATTAGGTCTGGCCAAGGGAGATATGGCCAGAGTATGTCAGATCATGGCGGGGCAGGGCAGAGGCCAAACTATGAGAAAAAAAAAAAAAACATGAAAACTGCAAAACAAAAACCTTACATACAAAAGCTAAAAAATATATATATTTATGAATAACCTTAATTGCCATAGGCTGGTCAAGGCGACGCCACTCCCCCCCCCCCCCTTCCCCGGCGTAAGACCCTTAACCTTAATATTCATATATTATGTACTGTATATTATTATAATATATATATCCTATTATATATATATATATATATATATATATATATATATATATATATATATATATATATATGTGGGGGAATACGCCGGGGGGCACGCTGCCTCGCCTACCCTGCATCGCCACCCCTGACGGTCACGCCACTTACTTCCCATACTGAGTGACTCCCAGCAGGGGGCATCGACTTGCCGCAGCCAAGAGTTCTGTGGGCGTCCCCTAGGCCTCCTCCAAGTCGGGTCCCTTACGGAAAAGTCCCTTACGTAAGTCTTACTTAAGTCCCTTACGGAAACAACCCGACAGGCAGGATCGGCTTCCGGGTATCGCGCCACATGCCCATATAGCCGCAGTTGGCGCTGACGGACTATGCTAGTAATAGGCCTCGAATCACTCTCGCGAAACAATCGCTGATTTGACACAAAGTCATACCAGCGGTATCCCATGAATTTGCGAAGGCATATTATATTACCAAAGACATCAATTCGCCTCTTCAGGTCGGTGTTCAATGTCCATGTCTCTCAACCATAGAGTAAGACAGGGATCACCAGCGACTTGAAGATATGAATCTTTGTTCGTCTGCACAGGTATCGACAACGCCAAATACTCGTGTTGAGTGAGTCCATAAAGGACAATCCGCCGTGTGACTTGTTGGCTTGGCCCACCATCGTTATGCACTACAACACTACCAAGGTATGTGAATTTTTCCAAGATTTCAATGTCCTCGCCACATGCATGGACATAATAAACTGTTCCCTCCAGTAAGCCTCCAAGCAACTGAACCTTGGTCTTGGCCCAGGAAACCTTAAGTGTCAACGGCTTCACCTCCTCGTGTAGTGCCTCTAAAGCCATTACCAGAACCTCCAGTGACTCGACGAAGATTGCTGCATCATCAGCAAAAACAAGATCTGTAATCTTGGTGTTGCCGACAGATGCTCCATAATGAATTTGTTCTACAACTCTGCCTAGTACCCAGTCCATACATGTGTTAAAAAGTGATGGAGCAAGCACACAGCCTCGCCTCACACCCGTATTCACGTGGAAAAAGCTGGACACGCCTCCTCCACACTTCACAGCACTCATGGTCTAGGAGTACAGGCCAGTTAATACACCAATAATCCTTACAGGAATCCCACCGATACACAGAACGCTCTAAAGTGTCTCTCGATGCACTGAGTCAAACGCCTTCTTGAGATCGACATAGGCTGCAAGCATTCTCTGCCGAAACTCACATCGCGCTCCACCAGTACGCGAAGCGCTACGACACAGTCAGTTGTTGACTTACCGTGCGTGAACCCTGACTGTTCAGGTCTCTGGTGTTTCAGCAGGTGAGTGCAGATCCGCATCAACAATAAATGGGCAAGCACCTTGCCTGGTACGCTGAGGAGCGTTATTCCACGGTAGTTGTTGCAGTCTTGACGGTCCCCTTTTCTCTTCCAGATAGGGACGACCAACCTCTTCTTCCAGTCAGGGGGAATGGTACCTGAATGCCATACAGCAGTCAAGACGGCATGCAACCCACGGATCAAGGCTTCACCCCCAGCTTTGAGCAGCTCCACATTGATGTTGCAGATGCCAGCTGCCTTTCCACCCCTCAACTTTGCCACAGTCTCTTAGACATCGTCAATGGAGGGTGCAGTTTTGTCAATGGGTGGATCAGCATCCAGCGTCTGCAACCCTGTAGTCCGGAGCTGTCTGCTTGGAGGATCCACCGTAAACAGCTGCTCAAAGTACTCAGCCCAACAAGCCATCTGCCCTTCTGCGTCCGATACGAGACAACCACTAGCTGTTCGGATAGCACTCACCTGAGAAGTAGACTTGGAGCAGAGTTTCTTAGAGCTCGATAGGCAGGTTTGAGGTCATTATTATTTAAATGACACTCGACATTATCAGCGAAGCCCCTTACATACTTCCCCTTGTATCTTCTCAGGAGAGTTCTAGTCCTATGTGACAGAGACCTGTGCTGGTCATGGTTCCCAGCAAGACTAGCAGCGCGACTCTCCTCAATACTTTTCAGTCTCAAACGAGGTGAAGCCACTCCGTGACCTCGGGCGCTCCCCAATGCATTCCTTGGCAGCCTCAAAAGTCTCACGCTTGAAGGTATCCCATAGCTCTTCAGGGTCCTCAAGGGTGTCGAGCACTCCAAACCGATTGGAGACTGTCACTGCATACTCTTGTGCAAATGTCAAGTCCTTCAGTTTCTCAAGATTAAAGACTGTGTGGTCACATCTTGGACGCTTTCTGGACTTGACATAAAAGTCGCCCAGGACAATGAGTGCATCATGACAGGGACACTGGTCCAGTACAGAGTCGATTTTGGCATAAGAAATCTCCTTCTCTTCAGTTTCACACACCTCGGTAGGAGCATACACTGCAACAACAGATATGAAACCTAAACTGTGCCTTAGCCTTAATCGCATTATACTCTAATTAACTGAAGTAACCTCTACAACAGACGGCTGCAGTCTGCTGGAGATGGCTATGGCTAACTCCTTGACATGGTGACCATTGCTCATGCCAGACCAGTAGTATGTAAAAACCTTGTTACTGGTCTCGACATTATCAGGCCTCCTTGTCTCAGAAAGCCACACCATATCCACCTTCAGCCTACTGAGCTCATCCAATGATTGAGACAGTCGGTGGTCTTCTGAGAGACTCAGGACATTCCAAGAGCCCATACGCAGAACCCTTCGAAGGTTCACCCCAGGAGTGCTCTAATGTACAGGCGCCACATCTGCAGCCCTACCAGCACCCCGAAATTAGAAATAGGGCTAGAGGATCCTCCTGCCCATATATATATATATATATATATATATATATATATATATATATATATATATATATATATATATATATATATATATATTGTTACGACCGTCAGGTATTGACGTTAAATATTATTATTGGTGTCCTGCGAGCAATGTTTGTTTGTATGTAACTATATGTAATGTTCCCAGGACAGCCCATTATTTATATAATTATACTTTATACTATTATTTACTATATATATGTATCTATTGTATGTAATCTCGTTATTCGTAGATATATTGTAATGTTCACATAACTGCGTAGCGTCTAGAAGGTTCGTTGGTGACTAGCCGGGTCACGTTTTGTCAGGTCAGCAGAATTTATGTGACAAGCAAGGCTGCTCTGTGAAGGTCGAGTACGCGCCGCGTCGCTCCTCCCTAGGGAAGCTAATTATGTAGTGCCATATATGAATTTATTTGTGATGCATGTATCTATATTATAATTGTGTAAATGTATTGTTAGAATAATAGTTTAATTTCCGTTCGCGTTAAGGAGTTGTAATTAAGGCCTTGAGGTGGAAGAGGCGTTGTGTGACGTAATGGTGTTCCTCCGCCGAGGAGGGAGGGAGAAGCGCGACGGACGAAAACCGGTCAGGGGAGAGACAGACCTGAGCGAGCGGGCGAGGGGCGAGGGGACCAGACGCAGTGGTGTCTCTCTTTGTACCGGGCTGAGTATTTTTCTATTGTTCTTATTCTTGGTGCTAGGATTCTGTCTTTTAGGCACAATTATTGCCAATGTGTTGAAATGTTTTACGGGTTATTTGGTGTAAGGGTTTGTACTTGATTTATTGTGGTATTTTGGCGAGAGTGGTGACGGGT
>CM035215.1:2816464-2828664 GCA_020233015.1 Callinectes sapidus | reverse complement strand
TATATATATATATATATATATATATATATATATATATATGCACTTATACATGCATATGCAGATAAACACACACATACACATACTTTACATTTATTGTTTATATAAAGCATGCAACCAGTCACTGAACCATCGGTAAATCCATCCATATGTATTCATACATACTATTATGCCACATACATTAATTAATGCAACTTAACTTAACTAAATCCAGCATTTAATTGCATCGTTATACTTCAATTTTGACCATTATTACATTTTTAAAATCTTTTGGATTTAACTGAATGTTTTAATGCCAGCACCGATGTACCTGACTTATTAGTATGATGCGTGAGAGTGTTCTGCACCCTCACGCCCCGCACACTCACGCTGCGCAGCTGTGCCTCCTGCACCGTGCGGCACAGAGGCACCCTGAGGTCATAGGGGTGTCATAGGATGTTTGGATTATTGGAGAGGAGCTCAAATGTTCTATTATTGGGATATGTATGAAGACAGTTAATTAGAAACAAATACACATGTTTGCAATGATATTATATCAGGAACCTTCAATTATTTATTATCATAAAGTAAAGGGTCAGTGTGATCTTACTTTGACTTTGAATACATAACTCTTGAAACTTTTTTTTACGAAATGAACAAGTTATTTAAAATCGTTTATATTGCAGAACAGTACAATAAATTTGGATACATAGTGGACATAATATGTATATATCAATTTTTTTACAGTCAACAGTAATAGAGTTCCTAATCCTGTACAGCACACCGGTCAGTTGTGATATTTTGGTACAAAGTTGCCTCACGTGTGGTCTCCATGATAAATTGTCATCAGTTGTTGTTCCTAAGAACTTAATGCTATTAACTTTAACGAAGATATTATTGTTCTTTGAAACATTAAGATTATTAACATTCTTATTAACTTATGATGATACCAAATAAAAAAAAATTGATGTATTTAAAAAGTCAATTACTCGCGATCCAGTTTGAAACACATTTCAGCTCATTATTGAAAATCATTACCATTTCTTGAATGTTATTCCCCTGAATAAATATGGTAGTGTCATCAGCAAACAATAAAAATTTGACTTTCTCGCTTGTGTAAAATATACTATCGTTAACATGAATTAAAAACAGCAATGGACCCAAAATGAATCCCTACGGAACACCACAACTAATCGACTTACAAGAGGAAGACTCATTACCATAAACAGTATACTGCTTCCTGAAACTTAAATAACTCTGCAGAAAGTCTTTAGCGTTGCCTCGAATCCCTTAATTGAACAATTTATGTAGAAGAATATTATGGCATATTGCATCAAAGGCCTTTGTTAAATCACAAAACACTGTTATTTGACTTTCTTCTTTTGTCAAAAGTATCACAAATACTTTGTGTGAGGTAGTGTATGACTAAATCTGTTGAATATTTAGGCCTAAACCCAAATTGACACTCTGTAAATAATGAAAATTGTGCAAAATAATCAATTAATTTCACAAAATAATTTTTCAAATATCTTACTAAAGGTAGGAAGTATTGACATAGGTCTATGATTTGCATGCTTGAATTCTTCACCTTTCCTAAATATTGGTATAACTTTTCCTATTTGTTGTTGCTCAGGAAAGCAACCTTCTTTGAAACATTTATTAGTTAGAAACTTAAGAAATGGAGAGATTTCATTACTATATTCTTTTATTAATTTCATATCGATCTCATCAAAACCTGCTGAAGTGACCTTAAGACCATTAATGATATCGCAAATTTCTTTTTTTCTGAAATTGGTTTCATAAAAAAAGAAAAAGGTACTGGTTTAGGTAAAACGTTTCAAAAGAATCGGAAAGGGGCCCAATCTCTGCAGCTAACTCTCTCGCAATAATACTAAAATAGTTGTTAAATTCCTCTGCTATATCTTTATTGTTCGACGTGAATTTATCATGAAAATTTATAGAAGGGAGAAAATTTGAAAACATTTTGCCCATTAAATGATTTACTGTTTCCCAAGGTTTCTTACTGTCTACTGATTGCTTTCTAAATTTTGTTTTATAATAATTATATTATCTTTAGCAGCCTTAATTATAGGAGTTAATGCGTTTCTGTATCTTTTAAATTGTGTTCCATACCTTAATGGCCATTTAACATACAATTTGAGTTGAAGTTTATCTCTGTTTTTTTATGGACTGTATTATTCCAGGAGTTATATAAGGTTTCCCATAATGTTTTTTTTAATCGAGAACGATTTTATAGGAAAATGATGATCATATAATTTCCTAAATATTCCTATATATGCATCATAAATACTGTTTATCACTTCTATATTAGATAATTATACATCCGACTGGTATTTCTTTAAGTCTTCTCTAAATGTATTGATGTCGTCGCTATTATACACTCTCTTCCTTATGTTAATAAATCTATTATGATTCTCAACATGTGAAGAAAATAAACTAATGACAGGAAAGTGATCAATGATACATGTAAACAATATATTACTATTAATAAAATTTACACATCGTTGGACCAAATGTGATCAATTATAGTAGCAGATTTAGAAGTGACCCTTCTCGGTTTGCTTAGGGTTTGAAAAAATATATATATATGAATGGAATAAATTTGTATATGTATCAACATTATCATTGCTATGCATTAAGTTGATGTTGAAATCACCCGTGATATAACATTTTCCTTTGTTTCTGTTCAGAATAATTAGAATTTCTTCCATGGAGTTAATAAATAAAGTCACTAATGCAAGATAAGACTTCAGTGTATATAAATTGCAAATATTGTCATTTAAGCGAGTCTCACAGAAGGTAAAGACATCAAAGTTAAAATCAAATGAATTGAGTGATTGATCAAATAAAGAGTCAAAGTGTAGGGGAATACTACTAATATTGTGGAAAAATAATTTCAGTCTATGTTTAGGATATGATTTTGTTTCTTCACTACTAAATATATAATTACTGTTGATTAATGGAAGACTAGGTTCACTTAAATCAACATCATTATTACTATGTTGATCTATTCCAGTACGGCTGTAAGTCAATGTATTCAAGACACTAAGGGGATATTGATGATTGTCATCGTTGGAAAGGTCTTTGAATTCAATATCATTCACATTATAATATGGTAAAAAATGGTACAAGTTTATATGAGCCATTTGTATATTTCGTTCCTTTATTTGGAATATTCAACTATACGACTCATGTTTACTTTCTGGTTCCTCTTCGGGTCTCCCTGAGACGTCTGCGTCTGCTCCCGGCACGGAGGGAGACCGTTCACGGGAGTCACTAAGGCGCGGTGACGATAGCGAGAAGTTGGCCTCCTCCCCTCTGCTCACCCACGCCCCATGCGCCTCCACGGCAACCACGTCCCCGGCGCTCGTGTCCCCAGGCCCTGACCTGGCTCGGCCACCATCCACCACTCCGGCTACGGCCCCGGAATTATTCTCAGTCCTTACTCCGACCTCGGAGTCCGTCCTGGAATCCTCCACAGTCGCAGCATCCACATGTGGGTGTTGTTGTCCTCGTCCAGCAACGTCGCTCTCAGTTTTTCTCTCTCTTATTATTAGTTTTGTGTAGCGGAAGTATGCCATTTTCCCCTGCGCCTTGGCCTCCTTCAGTAAGGGCATTTGAGAGGTTTTGATTGCCTGTGATGCTGCGCAGAGATCATCATTAAGGAAGATATTATTTTGTACCTTGTAACTTCTTTGCATTTCTCATCACTGCCTCACGATCACTGAAGCGGTTGAATCGAACTGCATTGGTACGAGGCCTCGAATCGTGACGAATCCCGACTCGATGTGCTGAAGCCCTGCCATCTGAAGCTTCTTTTCGAACAACGAACCCACGGTAGCCCCTGTCTGTTCCCATGTCCCGCCACCGCTCCGTTCTTCCATACCGCTGATCCTTATATTCTTCCTTCGACTGTTATAGTCATTCTGCATGGTAATTGGTTCTGCCTTCTAACTCCTTGATTTTTTGATAAGAGGTATCAAGTTGTTCAGTAAGAGAAAGTATTTGTGACTTATCATCTTTCCTCTCATTCTCATGTTCCTTTATATTCGACTTTAGTTCGTCTACTTCATGCTGGGTAAATTCGAGAATCGCTGTAAGGTCCGATACTTTACTTTCCAGCTAATCAATATGGTCATTCTTTGCTTCACGACCACATCCATTGCAGACTTACTTACACGCCCTCTCCATTGCATCCAGCATAGGCTTGATCATCGACACATCCATCATAACGGATAGTTAGGGTTTGATCGTGTTTGTGAGGAGTTGGCAATGCTGTTGGTGTGACGTCAGCAAAATACTGCGCAAGCGCAGAAATCGGCGACTCGGTCGAGGGAGGAGTTTAATCTTGTATTTTACTTGGCCATTTTAACAGAGTCCAAATACACAAGATATTATGCACTTGAGGGTCTGTAGAGGTTCTGGTAATGCTCAAGAACTTGAAATCCTTGTAGAATTCTTGTCCGTGAGTGTAAACACAAGCGCCATTAAAGAGTGAGAGACGAGACTGGACTAGGCGAGTGACTGACTCTTTTGGCTTCCGTGAGAGGCTGGAACGGGTGAATTAATTTGAATGTTCTTATTAGATCGACGACCCATCAAAAAGAAGAGATGACGAGAGAATAACTTAAGTCAACTTACAGAGAGAGAGAGAGAGAGAGAGAGAGAGAGAGAGAGAGAGAGAGAGAGAGAGATCATCTAAGTCTCACAAACAAGATACTGTGAAGAGATTTGAACTGTTCTCGAGTTCCTGATAATAAATGCGTGTAGATGAAGAAACAAAATGATTGTGAAAATGAAGCGAGTCTGGAATGGAGTTAAGTCAAAGAAAAAAAAAAAAACATGGAAAATAAAAGAAGGGACGAAATGGACATTAAACGCGAAGGAAATGAATGATTTGAAATATAGTAGAAGGGAAATAGTTTTTAGTTTAATGAGAATATGAAAAGGAAGTAGATGAAAAGGGAATCAATAAGCGATTGGTGGAAGGAAGGAGGGGAGGAGTTAAATGAAACAGCAGGGGAAAAATGATGGAAGGGTAGATTAGGTCCAAATGAGAATAGATATGATGATTCTCTCTCTCTCTCTCTCTCTCTCTCTCTCTCTCTCTCTCTCTCTCTCTCTCTCTCTCTCTCTCTCTCTCTCTCTCTCTCTCATCTCTCTTCTCTCTCTCTCTCTCTCTCTCTCTCTCTCTCTCTCTCTCTCTCTCTCTCTCTCTCTCTCTCTCTCTCTCTCTCTCTCTCTCTCTCTCGCTCTCTCTCTCTCTCTCTCTCTCTCTCGCTCTCTCTCGCTCTCTCTCTCTCTCTCTCTCTCTCTCTCTCTCTCTCTCTCTCTCTCTCTCGTGGACCTCCTGGTATTTAGAGCGTGGAAAAAAAGCAAAGGATGAAGAGTTATGTTAAGGTGGGTGCGATGCTTGAATTTTTCAGGTTAGGTTAGGTTTGGTTATATACTTTTTTCCTTAGATACATAACTAAATGAGATAAAATGAGGTAATGCGAGTCAATTAACTGTGATTCACTGTATTTTTCGTCTCTTATCTTTTCATTATTTGTTATGAACACTGTTAGTTTTTTAAGAGAGAGAGAGAGTTATTTAAGAGAGAAAAGGAAGTAGAGGAAAAAGGAAACAATAATAAAGTAAGACAAAACATAGAAAAAGAAAAAAAGAAAAAATAACACTATTGCTTTAAAGAAATATTTGAAAAAAAAGACGAAAAAAGAGGGGGGGGGACAGGAGGAATACAAACTAATACAAAGGAGGACAAACAGCAACCGACACTGAGATCCTTACTAGATGGTTTGAAACTACTTACTAACTACCAGTGATAGAGACAGGACAGCAAAGCAGAAAGCTTCTCCCCACCCACCCCTCCTTCTAGCCGAGGCTGGCAGGAAAAAAGGTGAAACCACGTGGTATAGAAAAAACACGTGGAATTTTAGTAGAGGGTGAAAAGGAAACCTGCAATCTACGTACGTCTGACGATCAATGTTTGTGGGGGAAGGTGTTAGTAAAGCTTTGTAAATGTAATGTTGTGTGTGCACTATATAGTTGTCGCTCGCTTTCCGACTCTACCTTGTTCGCAATTTTTGTTGTATCCGCGAATTTGGAAAGTTGACATTTGATGCCTTCATCGATGTCATTTATATACACACGATCAAAAGAATTAATCTTACCCAAGACTGATCCTTGAGGAACGCCACTGCTTACGTTAATCCAGTCTGAAGATTTACCTTTAATTAGTACTCGTTGTTTACGGTTTGATGGCCAGTCCTCAATCCATGCTGCGATGTCGCCAGTTAAACCGTGTGCTTTAACTTTACTGGTAAGATGCTTATGTGAAACTTTGTCGAAAGCCTTTTCAACGTCTAAGTATATAATATCAATCGCTCTGGTGTTATCATATGCCTAAATCATATACGTCATTGAAAAAAAGTCGAGTAGGTTAGTTAAACATGACCGCTTGTTTCATGATCCATGTCGTGCATCGTTCATCATGTTATTACTTTACAGAAATGGGACAATTTCATCCTCAAAACTGTTTCCATGAGCCAACATACACCTGAAGTGAGGCTAATAGGGCAGTAATTTTTAGACTGTGACGAGGAGGAGGAGGAGGAGGAGGAGGAGAAGCATTTTGTGCGTGTCCTTGGGAGATTTACGCTCACTCTCTCTCTCTCTCACACACACACACACACACACACACACACACACACACACACACGCGCGCGCGCGCGCGCACACACACACACACACACACACACACACACACACACACACACACACGAGGAGGACAGACCCAAGGATTAAAAACGTAACAAACATCTATCCCCCCCCCCTCTCTCTCTCTCTCTCTCTCTCTCTCTCTCTCTCTCTCTCTCTCTCTATCTATCTATCTATCTATCTATCTATCTATCTATCTATCTCTCTACTGTATTCCTGGTTCGCTCTTTCTTTTTCTTTTTTCTTTCCTTTATTACTTTTCACATTTTTTTAAATATTTATCCTATTTTCTTCCTTCCTTCCTCTAGGTCTCTGTAACACCTTAATATTTCCTCCCCTTTTCCTTCCTATATTATCCTTTATTATTTTTTCATCCCTCTTTTCTTTCCTTTCTCTCTTTATATCATTTAATCTTCCCTTACTGCGCGTTTCTTCTATTTTCACGTTTCTCTCTTTTCCATCGCACTTTGTCCTTGACCCCGAAGAACGATGCGAGTAGGAGTTAACAAAAATCTCACACATAGATATTGCCAGTAATTTCTTCCGGTATCTTTGATCTTGATCTTGAACGACTGTACAGGATTATGCTGGCAACTCTTATAGGGAAAAGCAAACCAAACATAGGAAGACAAACAGTTTTTACCATCTCAGTAATTTTTACACTTAGTGCATCACACTTCAGTAACGCTTTCACTCCTTCAGTCTTCTCTCGTTGGTCTCTTTACACCGTTACAGAGGATACAAGAGAGAAAAAAAAAAAAACTTGGAATAAGGTTCAATGATGAGGATAGAAGCAATGATGGATTTATCCCCTTCAGTATTGGGAAATATTTTTACCACGAGGTTTGGGTCTAAATAGAAGCTTTTATTGACTTAAGAAAAGGTCTATGGGAGTCAGAAGATTAATGGCCAGATTCTGTACTATTTTAATCCCTCATAAGAGTTTCTAAAACTGTATTAAACTAGCAAACAATAAATAGAATAAGAATGAAAATGTGTTCCAGTACTGAAGGGGTTAAGGATCATGAAGCTAGATTAAAAGAATAAGTTAGAAAGACAATTGCTCTCAAATTTGACCCTAGATTCTTTGATACTGAAGAAAATCGCAAAACTCAATGGAAGTTAATATGAAAAGTTGGTAGTTGTCTTCCGACTGTAACTTTGCAATTGTTAGCCACCAGTAAGACGATAAGTTATTTCCCCGCGTACTTCAAGCAGAACCGCCACTCATTGTTCCTCACGCGAGCCACAACCCACCTACAAACCTTCCACGCTCCCTGCAAACGCTTTATTCACGCGTTCTCCATCATTCGCGCCGCCCACACTTGCTCCAGCCATGTCTTATTGCTCGTTTTCTGTTGGGGATACTGTGCCGTTCTCTGTTGCTCCACTCGAGTTATTGTTTGATGGAGTGTTATTTGTTTTCTGTTTTCTGTCACGATGTGTGGTTTACGTCGTGTGTTTTTGTTGTTGCTGGTGGTGTATGTTCTTGTTCTTTGTTCTTGTCCTTGTTCTTATTATTTTTCGTTTTTTTGTTGTTCTTGGTGGTGTTCTTGTTTTTGTTCCTGTTCTTCTTGTTCTTGTGATGTGTTTTATTTTTATTCCTGATGGTATTGAGGTTAATAACGACAGTGTGATGGTTCAAGATAGTGAAGGCCAGATGAAATTTATGTGCAGAAACTTTCTAAAGATCTCTCTCTCTCTCTCTCTCTCTCTCTCTCTCTCTCTCTCTCTCTCTCTCTCTCTCTCTCTCTCTCTCTCTCTCTCTCTCTCTCTCTCTCTCTCTCTCTCTCTCTCTCTCTCTCTCTCTTTAAACACACAAAATTTTTAATCAAGAAAAGGTCATCTGGTTCAAGTTTCCCGAGAAGTGAAGCTCCGACACCAGGTCGAACCCTAGCTCGCGCTTCGGAGAACATGGTGGACGAAGGCGTTGGAGGTGATGACGGTGCTGGCAGGAGAGGAACAACATGGCTATAGATTCTATAGCCATGTTGTTCCTCTCCTAGTCAGGTCTGTTACTGTTCTGTTGGTTCTATAGTATAGAACCAACAGAACAGTAGCAGACCTGACTTTTGGATTACGGATGGTGATGGAAAGAGCATGGGAGGACAATCAAAGCCTATATATAGCATTCATCGATTTTCAAAAGGCCTTTGATTCAGTACCCCGTGAAGAGGTATGGAGATGCTTGGAGGAGAGGTACGGTGTCAAGGGAAGGCTAAAGAGTGCAGTTAAGAGCTTGTACCAATTTTGCGTATGCAGTGTGAGAACTACACAGGGATCACAAAAATGGTTTCCAGTGAAGACAGGAGTGAAGCAAGGAAGTGTTCTATCCCCGCTGCTCTTCATAGCATACATGGAAACAGTGATAGAGGATTTCAAGGAAGGCAGATAGGATTACAAGAATAGAATAATGGTATATGCAGATGACATAGCGTAATGGAGTACCAACCGAGAAGAAATTGAAGACCTAACACAGTGGAATGAGTGCTTTTTGAGAAAAGGTATGAAAATGAATGTTGAAAAGACTGACATATTGACTGTGAGTAGAACTGAAGGAGAGGATTTTAACATTAACCGGTAATAAAATGGCAAAGAATACAAATACTTTTAAATATCTTGGAAGTATTGTTACCGAAAAGGGCAGAAATAGTCGAGATATTTCAGAGAGAATAAAGAGATTTACTGCCAGTGTTGGAACTCTATGGCCAATAATAGAAGAAAAGCAAGTCCCGCTAGAAGTGGAAAGGATAATTCTTAATACTGTTCTAACACCAACATTAACATATGGATCTGAGAGATTGGTGATGAAATCAGCAGACAGGAGCAGGACTCAAGAAGCAGAGATGAGACAACCGAGAGCAATGGTAGGAAAGACTAGGAGAGATAGAATAAGAACTGAAGATATAAGGAAAAGCGTTGGCGTCTGCTCTGTGCTGAACAAGATAGATGCAGGTCAACTGAGATGGCTGGGACACCTAGAAAGAATGGAAGAGGAAAGGGGTGTGCGGGGATGCTGGGAGTGGATGCCAGGTGGAAGAAGACCAAGAGGAAGGCCGAGAAAGAGGTGGAAAGAAACCATAGAACAGACACCGAGCAGACATGATCTACCGAACATTCGACGATTAAGAGAGGAAGGAATATTGCAAGACCGAACCGAGTGGAGGAAGATGCTGGCTCCACTGACAGGCGTCTGAAGCTTACTCTGGGAGCTGAAGTAAGAAGTAAGTAAGGGAGAAATAGAGGAGTTGGAGAAGATTTTGAGCTATATGAGACATTTCCAATTCCTATACGATAAACATCTCCCTGTAAAAAATTACACCATCGAAGAAAAACATATGAACAAACCATATATAACATCAGGTATAAAAAAAATATATATCAAAGAACGCAACATATTACAAGGATTATATGGCAAGTGGCCGATAAGTTACGAAACTCGGTTCAAGAATAGCAAAGGAAAGCTACCGCAAGTCTAAACTAAAAGAAAATATAGGCAATAGTAGAAAGACATGGGAAATTATCAACAGCATTATGGGGAGAAACACTCATCAACTTCCTACCTCCATGACCTTTCCAGACAAAACGCTGTCAACGAGCAAAGAGATATCTGAATCCCTAAACATTTCTTTTTTTTTTGTAACATCGCCAGTAACTTAGCCCATGACAGTGAATCGATACGCAGCTATTTATCCAATCCCACACCATTTTCATTTTTCATAGAGCAAACAACAATACAAGAAATAGAGGATGTGATAAAAAAAGAACCTTAAAGTGACTTTCCCAGGATACGATAACGTAGATGTAAAAATAGTAAAAAGATACAGCCATATCATCTCACCTTATTTGCAACATATCATTAACAAATTGCTCCAAGAAGTGTTCCCAAAATGGTTACAGATTGCCAAAGTTGTCCCTATTCACAAAAAGGGTGAAAAATCTCGTCATGATAATTATAGATCAATATTAATGTTACCATGTTTCAGTAAAGTTTTTGAAAAAATAATGGCTTCAAGATTCATTAACTACCTAACTACAAATTCTCTTATTTCAGAATATCAGTTTGGATTCAGACCCAATTACAGCGCGGAGTAAGCTATATATAAACTTTGCCAACACATTTATAATGTACTTGATAACAAAGAATATTTTATTGCTTTTTTGTGATCTGACACCATTTTTCATACAATTTTATTAGAAAAACTTGAATTATATGGGGTTCAGGGAACAGCCAACAACTACTTAGTTTAAGAGCTACTTAAATAACAGATAGCAGTATACAGTGTACAACAATACCTCATCATGCAAAAATATAAATCACGGCGTGCCACAAGGTTCGGTTCTTGGTCCAATTTTATTTTTAATATATATCAATGACATTTCACATGGCACAAACTTTAAATTTTTACTCTTTGCAGACGATGCAACTATATTCATAAAAGGGAAAAAAAAAAAAAAAAAAACATCAAAGACTTGGAGACAATGTTTCATAGAGAATTGGATGGTGTGGCTAACTGCATCAAATGCAACAAACTTACACTTAACTTTGATAAAACCAATTTCATAGCACATACAATCCATTGATGACACAAACATCTAATCTTAATATAGAAATCAATAACATCGCACTTAGACAGGTAAGTGAAATTCAATTTTTATGCATAACACTTGATAATTCTTTAAAATGGAAGCCTCGTATAGACCATCTAAAAATAAAACTAAGCAAATTAACGGGTATAATATACAGGGTAAGAGACTCTTTAAATAAGGACAATCTTAGGCAAATATATCTTTCATTGACATATCCCCATCTTCTTTATGGCAGTGCATTATGGGGGGGAGCTTTTAAAACCTACATTGACAGTCTCTTCATCCAACAAAAGAAACTTGTACGCATAATGTCACACAGTCAACGTTACGACCACACTCATCCTTTTCTCACGTCCTTAAAGCTACTAAAACTGCCTGATATATTATATTTACAGACTTGTGTCTTTGTATACGGAGCATTACATCTATTTCCAAAGAACTGTAATTTCCATATACTAGACCGCAACAATACTTGTAATGTACTCACTCTTCAACTCCCACGATGCAGAACTAGTCAAGCCCAACAGAGTATACAGTTCAGAGGACCCAAGTTATGGAACCAGCTACAAAATTACATAAGAAATATTCACTCATGTGTCAAATTCAAGCAAGATCTACAAAACGCCATCGTGGCTGAATATATTTAGTAGTTATTAGGTAGGTATATATATTAATATTAGTGGGATATTTCTTTAACGTCAATGTTGGTATAGTTATATGTACTTCATCTTATTTTTACTTCATTTATACTTTCTTCTTTAGTTATAATTTCATCCATTATTATGTTTCACTTTCATTATCATTATCGCTGTCATTACTGTCATTATTATTATTATTATTATTATTATTATTATTATTATTATTATTATTATTATTATTATCATTATTATTAT
>CM035215.1:2801197-2816364 GCA_020233015.1 Callinectes sapidus | reverse complement strand
AACTGTCAGCCACTCCGAGACCTCTTGAAGCCGCGAAACGTCTGGTGTTGGTCTTCCCAACATGACGAGGCCTTCAAACATGTGAAGGGATGCTTGGTGACGCCTCCTGTGTTGGCGTTTTTCAACCCAACATTACCCACCATGCTACAAACCGACGCTTCGAAAAAGAATGGCTTCGGCTTCGTTTTGCTTCAGAGGCACGAGGAGGGGTGGAAGCTGGTTCAGTGTGGGTCGAGATTCGTCTCGGATGTGGAATCTCGCTACGCAGTCATCGAATTGGAACTGGCAGCGGTAAACTGGGCGGTACACAAGTGTAACACGTACCTTAAGGGTCTTCCGCATTTTGACATCATCGTCGACCACCGCCCCTTAGTGCCCATACTGAATACGAAGCTACTCAGCGAAATAGAAACCCCCCGCTTGCAGCGCATCCGTGAGAAACTTTCAAGTTATACATTCACCGCGTGCTGGCAGAAGGGATCAGCTCACTCTGCAGCTGACGCTTTGTCACGTGCTCCTGTTCGGCATCCTGAGGTGGACGATGGTGTCGGGGACATGGACGTCGAGGAAGCTGATCCGCTACATGTTGCCGTGGTAGCTGCTCTTCACGCCGTAACTGAGGAGGGCTCACGTCTGGCTCCTCTCAAGGACCAGACACTGGAAAAGGTGCGAGCTGCTGCGGTACAGGATGCGGAGTATAGAGACTTGCGGGAAGCTATTACCAACGGCTTTCCGGAGCACTGCCACGCCCTCCCGCACCACCTGCGGCCATACTGGGGCGTCCGTAGTCAACTCGCCTTGGACGACGACCTTATAGTGTATGGACCAAGGTTACTTATTCCCTGCATCCTCCGCCGGGAGACGCTGTCACGCCTCCATGACTGCCACCAGGGAATGGAGCGCACGAAACGTCGGGCCAGGCAGACCACGTACTGGCCAGGTATAGACCGGGATATTGAGAATGTAGTCTCCAGTTGTCAACAGTGTCGCCCTCTTCTCCCAACACAACAGAAGGAGCCTCTGTGCCAGGATGAAGACTTACCATCTCGTGTGTTCGAGAGCGTTTCGGCAGACTACTTCCACGTAGCCGGACGCACCTTCCTGGTTTATGTGGATCGTAAGTCGGGATGGCCTTATGTTTCCTCTTGCCCCCGACAGGCCTCGGCGGCCCATCTTGTCACTGTCTTACGCTCTGTCTTTGCAGATACAGAAGTACCAGTTGTCCTTCGAACAGATGGTGGGCCGCAGTTCACGTCATCCACGCTGCGCCGCTTCCTGACTCGGTGGGGGGGGGAGCACCGCATAACCTCTCCATACAACCCCCAAGCTAACGGACATGCGGAAGCGACTGTAAAGGTAGTTAAGAAGCTGATCCTGACTTCGACACAGGGTGGACAGCTGGACGAGGACGACTTCGCCCGAGGGTTGCTGGAGCTGAGAAACACTCCTCACGCCGATGGGAGGTCACCATCTCAGGTACTTTTTGGCCATCCCATCAGGTCAGCGGTTCCAGCACACCATCGATCTTTCGCTCCAGAATGGCAACGGGCAGCGGAGGTTTGCGACGCCAAGGCCGAACATCTCAGATGTAAGGCGAAGGAGCGGTACGACTACACTGCCCGTCACTTTCCTCCACTACATATGGGTGCGTATGTGGATGTACAGGACCATGTAAGCAGACGTTGGGAGAAAGTCGGCGTAATCGTCGGCATCGGCGCCCACAGGGATTATCTGGTCAAGATGGGGAGCGGGCGTGTCATGTGGAGGAATAGGAAATACCTCCGCCCTCATCGACCTTTGCTGCCTGAGACTCTCATGGGCGGCACGACGCCGTCGACCGAAACACAGTCGCGGAACATTACACGCAGTCCTGCACCGCGCTCACCACCCCGCGTAGACACGGGGAAACAGCCAGACGCTCAACTACCTCGCCGCAGCAGTCGTCAGCGCTGTTCTCCAAAGCGTATGCAGATACGATGGGGAACACAAACATATGACGAGGAGACTGCCGATCAAGACATCGTTTAACTCACTATGTCTCGGGGGAGGTGTTATGTGTGAACAAGGGTATAATAAACGAGTGGACGAGTGTGCGGGGCGTGTGTGTGTGTGTGAGTGAATGAGAGGATTGTTGGTTAAATGTATCTTAGGTTCGTTTGGGTTCAAATGTATGCTTCATAGTAATCGGTGTCTTGCTTGTTCACACCAATGTTGTTCAGTTAACCTCCTGCTGCAATACTGTACACACCTGCTAAGTAAAGAGAAAGCCCAAGCCTGTGTTTCTCCACGCCCTTGCATCAAACACCAGTGAAGACAGGAGTGAAGCAAGGAAGTGTTCTATCCCCGCTGCTCTTCATAGCATACATGGAAACAGTGATAGAGGATTTCAAGGAAGGCAGAGAGGATTACAAGAATAGAATAATGGTATATGCAGATGACATAGCGTAATGGAGTACCAACCGAGAAGAAATTGAAGACCTAACACAGTGGAATGAGTGATTTTTGAGAAAAGGTATGAAAATGAATGTTGAAAAGACTGACATATTGACTGTGAGTAGAACTGAAGGAGAGGATTTTAACATTAACTGGTAATAAAATGGCAAAGAATACAAATACTTTTAAATATCTTGGAAGTATTGTTACCGAAAAGGGCAGAAATAGTCGAGATATTTCAGAGAGAATAAAGAGATTTATTGCCATCGTTGGAACTCTATGGCCAATAATAGAAGAAAAGCAAGTTCCGCTAGAAGTGGAAAGGATAATTCTTAATACTGTTCTAACACCAACATTAACATATGGATCTGAGAGATTGGTGATGAAATCAGCAGACAGGAGCAGGACTCAAGAAGCAGAGATGAGACAACCGAGAGCAATGGTAGGAAAGACTAGGAGAGATAGAATAAGAACTGAAGATATAAGGAAAAGCGTTGGCGTCTGCTCTGTGCTGAACAAGATAGATGCAGGTCAACTGAGATGGCTGGGACACCTAGAAAGAATGGAAGAGGAAAGGGTTGTGCGGGGAGGCTGGGAGTGGATGCCAGGTGGAAGAAGACCAAGAGGAAGGCCGAGAAAGAGGTGGAAAGAAACCATAGAACAGACACCGAGCAGACATGATCTACCGAACATTCGACGATTAAGAGAGGAAGGAATATTGCAAGACCGAACCGAATGGAGGAAGATGCTGGCTCCACTGACAGGCGTCTGAAGCTTACTCTGGGAGCTGAAGTAAGAAGTAAGTAAGGGAGAAATAGAGGAGTTGGAGAAGATTTTGAGCTATATGAGACATTTCCAATTCCTATACGATAAACATCTCCCTGTAAAAAATTACACCATCGAAGAAAAACATATGAACAAACCATATATAACATCAGGTATAAAAAAAATATATATCAAAGAACGCAACATATTACAAGGATTATATGGCAAGTGGCCGATAAGTTACGAAACTCGGTTCAAGAATAGCAAAGGAAAGCTACCGCAAGTCTAAACTAAAAGAAAATATAGGCAATAGTAGAAAGACATGGGAAATTATCAACAGCATTATGGGGAGAAACACTCATCAACTTCCTACCTCCATGACCTTTCCAGACAAAACGCTGTCAACGAGCAAAGAGATATCTGAATCCCTAAACATTTCTTCTTTTTTTTGTAACATCGCCAGTAACTTAGCCCATGACAGTGAATCGATACGCAGCTATTTATCCAATCCCACACCATTTTCATTTTTCATAGAGCAAACAACAATACAAGAAATAGAGGATGTGATAAAAAAAAAAAAAACCTTAAAGTGACTTTCCCAGGATACGATAACGTAGATGTAAGAATAGTAAAAAGATGCAGCCATATCATCTCACCTTATTTGCAACATATCATTAACAAATTGCTCCAAGAAGAAGTGTTCCCAAAATGGTTACAGATTGCCAAAGTTGTCCCTATTCACAAAAAGGGTGAAAAATCTCGTCATGATAATTATAGATCAATATTAATGTTACCATGTTTCAGTAAAGTTTTTGAAAAAATAATGGCTTCAAGATTCATTAACTACCTAACTACAAATTCTCTTATTTCAGAATATCAGTTTGGATTCAGACCCAATTACAGCGCGGAGTAAGCTATATATAAACTTTGCCAACACATTTATAACGTACTTGATAACAAAGAATATTTTATTGCTTTTTTGTGATCTGACACCATTTTTCATACAATTTGATTAGAAAAACTTGAATTATATGGGGTTCAGGGAACAGCCAACAATTGGTTTAAGAGCTACTTAAATAACAGACAGCAGTATACAGTGTACAACAATACCTCATCATCATGCAAAAATATAAATCACGGCGTGCCACAAGGTTCGGTTCTTGGTCCAATTTTATTTTTGATATATATCGATGACATTTCACATGGCACAAACTTTAAATTTTTACTCTTTGCAGACGATGCAACTATATTCATAAAAGGAAAAAAAAAAAAAAAAAACATCAATGACTTGGAGACAATGTTTCATAGAGAATTGGATGGTGTGGCTAACTGCATCAAATGCAACAAACTTACACTTAACTTTGATAAAACCAATTTCATAGCACATACAATCCATTGATGACACAAACATCTAATCTTAATATAGAAATCAATAACATCGCACTTAGACAGGTAAGTGAAATTCAATTTTTATGCATAACACTTGATAATTCTTAAAATGGAAGCCTCGTATAGACCATCTAAAAATAAAACTAAGCAAATTAACGGGTATAATATACAGGGTAAGGGACTCTTTAAATAAGGACAATCTTAGGCAAATATATCTTTCATTGACATATCCCCATCCTCTTTATGGCAGTGCATTATGGGGGGGGAGCTTTTAAAACCTACATTGACAGTCTCTTCATCCAACAAAAGAAACTTGTACGCATAATGTCACACAGTCAACGTTACGACCACACTCATCCTTTTCTCACGTCCTTAAAGCTACTAAAACTGCCTGATATATTATATTTACAGACTTGTGTCTTTGTATACGGAGCATTACATCTATTTCCAAAGAACTGTAATTTCCATATACTAGACCGCAACAATACTTGTAATGTACTCACTCTTCAACTCCCACTATGCAGAACTAGTCAAGCCCAACAGAGTATACAGTTCAGAGGACCCAAGTTATGGAACCAGCTACAAAATTACATAAGAAATATTCACTCATGTGTCAAATTCAAGCAAGATCTACAAAACGCCATCGTGGCTGAATATATTTAGTAGTTATTAGGTAGGTATATATATTAATATTAGTGGGATATTTCTTTAACGTCAATGTTGGTATAGTTATATGTACTTCATCTTATTTTTACTTCATTTATACTTTCTTCTTTAGTTATAATTTCATCCATTAT
This sequence comes from Callinectes sapidus, assembly GCA_020233015.1. Taxonomy (NCBI): domain Eukaryota; kingdom Metazoa; phylum Arthropoda; class Malacostraca; order Decapoda; family Portunidae; genus Callinectes; species Callinectes sapidus. The sequence goes on along the minus strand of CM035215.1, from coordinate 2,810,980 downwards.
TATGTTTCACTTTCATTATCATTATCGCTGTCATTACTGTCATTATTATTATTATTATTATTATTATTATTATTATTATTATTATTATTATTATTATTATCATTATTATTATTATTATTACACACATCGTAGTGTAGTGGTAGCACGCTCGGCTCACAACCGAGAGGGCCCGGGTTCGATTCCCGGGCGCGGCGAGGCAAATGGGCGAGCCTCTTAATGTGTATCTAGCCCCTGTTCACCTAACAGCAAGTAGGTACGGGATGTAACTCGAGGGGTTGTGGCCTCGCCGTCCCAGTGTGTAGTGTGTGACGCACACACACACACACACACCCTGCCACTGGGGGCACCTCAGTGAGTGCAACTCAGTGCCGGTCCCAAGCCCGGATAAATGGGGAGGGTTGCATCATGGAAGGGCATCCGGCGTAAAAATATCTGCCAACTCAATATGCGGAGCTCGTCAAAGACGAGAGATCCCCTGTGGCGATCCCAAAATGGGAATAGCCGAAAGATGAGGAAGATTATTATTATTATTATTATTATTATTATTATTGTTATTATTATTATTATTATTATTATTATTATTATCATTATTATCATTATTATCATTATTAATTATCTTTATAATTATTGTTGTTGTTGTTATTGTTGTTGTTATTGTTGTTATTATCATTACATGATTATTTTTGTTACTAATTTCTTGATCATTATCATAAATGTTATTGCTTTTCATTGTGACTATTATTGTCTTTTGTTCTGTTAGATGGGCCGCATTGCAGCAGCACGTGCCAGCCACTACTTACTTATACTCAAGTCCGTAACAAACTTTGGCTATCTTAGTTACATATTTTATGATTTATGTATTGTATGAAGGCCAATAACTATATCAAATATCAAATCTCTCTCTCTCTCTCTCTCTCTCTCTCTCTCTCTCTCTCTCTCTCTCTCTCTCTCTCTCTCTCTCTCTCTCTCTCTCTCTTCCTCTCCCTCTCTCTCGCTCTCTCTCTCTCTCTACGTTCTACGCCCCTCTACTACTACTACTACTGCTGCTGCTGCTGCTGCTGCTGCTGCTGCTGCTGCTACTACTACTACTACTACTACTACTACTACTATTACTTCTACTACAACTGTTCTCTACTTCCCTATTAGTTTCACCCGTTCCATCACACCAAGTTTCTAGCGTCCAGTAACTCATGCATTGAGCTTCTTTTGCCTTGAATGTGATGGATCAGGTTGTCTTAGTTGTGTGTGTGTCTGAAAAATTATTCAAACGTAATGAGGTTACTAAAGATAGAAAGATAATCAAAATTAAGAAAAAAAAAAACACTATTTTTATCACTGACCCTAATAAATTTACTATGAGTCATGAGTAGCCAGGGTAAAGATGTCCGGTGGAGTCATCAACAGGTGTTTCCATGGGAGATTTGGCCTACGTTATGTCATCAAACATGGCCATGGGGGAGACGGCCTCGGTTTTGTTAATAGATGTGGCCAGGATAGATATGGCAGGCTCGAATTGGTTATTGAAGGAAGTCGAAGGTATGTTTCGATCGGCAAGAGGTGTGGCCATGAGAGAATTGGCCTATGTTTGTTTTACCATCAGGTATGGCAAGGAGAGGTTTGGCCAGTGTTATGTCATGAAGGGTGGCCAAGATAGATTTGGCCAGGGAAGGATTTATCGTTGCCGAGAATGTCCAGTGAAAGTTTGTTGGTCATCAGGTTTGTTCAGAGTAAGTTTGGTCCATCATTAGGCGTGGCCATGGGAGAACTGACCCAAGGTTTTTTCATCCGGTGTGGCCAGGATAGAGATGTTGCCATGATAAATTTGACCTTGGTAAGATTGACGGTCGTCAAGAATATCCAGGATAGGTGATATTTTGGCCTGCGTCGTGTCATCAGGTGGGCCGAGATATGGTTGGCCACCGAGTGATTGGTCGTCGTCAAGATTGTCGAGGAAAGCTTGGAGTCTCGAACATATGGGGCCATAGATAATTTGACATGCGTTTTTTTTTTTTATTATCAGCCGTGGCCAGGGAATAATTGGCCTAAGTTTCGTCATCAGGTGTGACCAAGATAGATTGGGACAGGATAGGTATGCGTCGTTATCAATAATGTGTAGGGTAACCTTGTTTTGCCGCCGTGGTACAGTGGAACCGCTTGCGCTCTGGGGGCCTTGGGATCCCCAAGCGCATAGGTTCGAATACTGAGTGGGTGGGCTTTCAGATGGGAGGCCTCCATTAGGTGGCATCCTTTAGACCATAAATTCCTGTGAAAATGCCTACTTTGTATAGATAAAAAAAAAAAAAAAAAAATGTGAACAGGGGCCTAAGTTATGTATTAGGTCTGGCCAAGGGAGATATGGCCAGAGTATGTCAGATCATGGCGGGGCAGGGCAGAGGCCAAACTATGAGAAAAAAAAAAAAAACATGAAAACTGCAAAACAAAAACCTTACATACAAAAGCTAAAAAATATATATATTTATGAATAACCTTAATTGCCATAGGCTGGTCAAGGCGACGCCACTCCCCCCCCCCCCCTTCCCCGGCGTAAGACCCTTAACCTTAATATTCATATATTATGTACTGTATATATATATATATATATATCTATATATATTATATAAGATATATATATTATATCTATATATATATATAGATATTATATATATAATATATCTATATATATATATATATGTGGGGGAATACGCCGGGGGGCACGCTGCCTCGCCTACCCTGCATCGCCACCCCTGACGGTCACGCCACTTACTTCCCATACTGAGTGACTCCCAGCAGGGGGCATCGACTTGCCGCAGCCAAGAGTTCTGTGGGCGTCCCCTAGGCCTCCTCCAAGTCGGGTCCCTTACGGAAAAGTCCCTTACGTAAGTCTTACTTAAGTCCCTTACGGAAACAACCCGACAGGCAGGATCGGCTTCCGGGTATCGCGCCACATGCCCATATAGCCGCAGTTGGCGCTGACGGACTATGCTAGTAATAGGCCTCGAATCACTCTCGCGAAACAATCGCTGATTCGACACAAAGTCATACCAGCGGTATCCCATGAACTTGCGAAGGCATATTATATTACCAAAGACATCAATTCGCCTTTTCAGGTCGGTGTTCAATGTCCATGTCTCTCAACCATAGAGTAAGACAGGGATCACCAGCGACTTGAAGATATGAATCTTTGTTCGTCTGCACAGGTATCGACAACGCCAAATACTCGTGTTGAGTGAGTCCATAAAGGACAATCCGCCGTGTGACTTGTTGGCTTGGCCCACCATCGTTATGCACTACAACACTACCAAGGTATGTGAATTTTTCCAAGATTTCAATGTCCTCGCCACATGCATGGACATAATGAACTGTTCCCTCCAGTAAGCCTCCAAGCAACTGAACCTTGGTCTTGGCCCAGGAAACCTTAAGTGTCAACGGCTTCACCTCCTCGTGTAGTGCCTCTAAAGCCATTACCAGAACCTCCAGTGACTCGACGAAGATTGCTGCATCATCAGCAAAAACAAGATCTGTAATCTTGGTGTTGCCGACAGATGCTCCATAATGAATTTGTTCTACAACTCTGCCTAGTACCCAGTCCATACATGTGTTAAAAAGTGATGGAGCAAGCACACAGCCTCGCCTCACACCCGTATTCACGTGGAAAAAGCTGGACACGCCTCCTCCACACTTCACAGCACTCATGGTCTAGGAGTACAGGCCAGTTAATACACCAATAATCCTTACAGGAATCCCACCGATACACAGAACGCTCTAAAGTGTCTCTCGATGCACTGAGTCAAACGCCTTCTTGAGATCGACATAGGCTGCAAGCATTCTCTGCCGAAACTCACATCGCGCTCCACCAGTACGCGAAGCGCTACGACACAGTCAGTTGTTGACTTACCGTGCGTGAACCCTGACTGTTCAGGTCTCTGGTGTTTCAGCAGGTGAGTGCAGATCCGCATCAACAATAAATGGGCAAGCACCTTGCCTGGTACGCTGAGGAGCGTTATTCCACGGTAGTTGTTGCAGTCTTGACGGTCCCCTTTTCTCTTCCAGATAGGGACGACCAACCCCTTCTTCCAGTCAGGGGGAATGGTACCTGAATGCCATACAGCAGTCAAGACGGCATGCAACCCACGGATCAAGGCTTCACCCCCAACTTTGAGCAGCTCCACATTGATGTTGCAGATGCCAGCTGCCTTTCCACCCCTCAACTTTGCCACAGTCTCTTAGACATCGTCAATGGAGGGTGCAGTTTTGTCAATGGGTGGATCAGCATCCAGCGTCTGCAACCCTGTAGTCCGGAGCTGTCTGCTTGGAGGATCCACCGTAAACAGCTGCTCAAAGTACTCAGCCCAACAAGCCATCTGCCCTTCTGCGTCCGATACGAGACAACCACTAGCTGTTCGGATAGCACTCACCTGAGAAGTAGACTTGGAGCAGAGTTTCTTAGAGCTCGATAGGCAGGTTTGAGGTCATTATTATTTAAATGACACTCGACATTATCAGCGAAGCCCCTTACATACTTCCCCTTGTATCTTCTCAGGAGAGTTCTAGTCCTATGTGACAGAGACCTGTGCTGGTCATGGTTCCCAGCAAGACTAGCAGCGCGACTCTCCTCAATACTTTTCAGTCTCAAACGAGGTGAAGCCACTCCGTGACCTCGGGCGCTCCCCAATGCATTCCTTGGCAGCCTCAAAAGTCTCACGCTTGAAGGTATCCCATAGCTCTTCAGGGTCCTCAAGGGTGTCGAGCACTCCAAACCGATTGGAGACTGTCACTGCATACTCTTGTGCAAATGTCAAGTCCTTCAGTTTCTCAAGATTAAAGACTGTGTGGTCACATCTTGGACGCTTTCTGGACTTGACATAAAAGTCGCCCAGGACAAATGAGTGCATCATGACAGGGACACTGGTCCAGTTCAGAGTCGATTTTGGCATAAGAAATCTCCTTCTCTTCAGTTTCACACACCTCGGTAGGAGCATACACTGCAACAACAGATATGAAACCTAAACTGTGCTTCAGCCTTAATCGCATTATACTCTCATTAACTGAAGTAACCTCTACAACAGACGGCTGCAGTCTGCTGGAGATGGCTATGGCTAACTCCTTGACATGGTGACCATTGCTCATGCCAGACCAGTAGTATGTAAAAACCTTGTTACTGGTCTCGACACTATCAGGCCTCCTTGTCCCAGAAAGCCACACCATATCCACCTTCAGCCTACTGAGCTCATCCAATGATTGAGACAGTCGGTGGTCTTCTGAGAGACTCAGGACATTCCAAGAGCCCATACGCAGAACCCTTCGAAGGTTCACCCCAGGAGTGCTCTAATGTACAGGCGCCACATCTGCAGCCCTACCAGCACCCCGAAATTAGAAATAGGGCTAGAGGATCCTCCTGCCCATATATATATATATATATATATATATATATATATATATATATATATATATATATATATATATATATATATATATATATATATTGTTACGACCATCAGGTATTGACGTTAAATATTATTATTGGTGTCCTGCGAGCAATGTTTGTTTGTATGTAACTATATGTAATGTTCCCAGGACAGCCCATTATTTATATATACCTTATACTATTATTTACTATATATATGTATCTATTGTATGTAATCTCGTTATTCGTAGATATATTGTAATGTTCACATAACTGCGTAGCGTCTCGAAGATTCGTTGGTGACTAGCCGGGTCACGTTTTGTCAGGTCAGCAGAATTTATGTGACAAGCAAGGCTGCTCTGTGAAGGTCGAGTACGCGCCGCGTCGCTCCTCCCTAGGGAAGCTAATTATGTAGTGCCATATATGAATTTATTTGTGATGCATGTATCTATATTATAAGTGTGTAAATGTATTGTTAGAATAATAGTTTAATTTCCGTTCGCGTTAAGGAGTTGTAATTAAGGCCTTGAGGTGGAAGAGGCGTTGTGTGACGTAATGGTGTTCCTCCGCCGAGGAGGGAGAGAGAAGCGCGACGGACGAAAACCGGTCAGGGGAGAGACAGACCTGAGCGAGCGGGCGAGGGGCGAGGGGACCAAACGCAGTGGTGTCTCTCTTTGTACCGGGCTGAGTATTTTTCTATTGTTCTTATTCTTGGTGCTAGGATTCTGTCTTTTAGGCACAATTATTGCCAATGTGTTGAGATGTTTTACGGGTTATTTGGTGTAAGGGTTTGTCCTTGAATTATTGTGGTATTTTGGCGAGAGTGGTGACGGGTGTTTTTTCGTGAGTCGTGTAATCCCCTCAGGTAAGCCATATTGTAGGTGCCCGCCCGGTTTCCTTTATCTTAGCATCATTATTGCATTGTGTTGGGTTCATTTCTTATTATGGTGATTCAGCTACGGGTGTTAACAAGTTGTGGTGCTATTTTCTTGTGAACGTTATTATGGTGTGTTCTGGTGTTTATTTTCTCTGTGTCATCCGGGATTTATTCGGTTTCTGAACTGGTGTGTATGTGATCACCAGCGTGTGTGGATCTTTCTCAGTTATTTTGGTGTCTCTTAGTTCTTGAATTATTCCTATTTTTGAGGTGAAACATTTAATTTTTGTGTTATTTTAATTTTACTGGAAGTGATTATAATTCCCTTAACTGTAACGGATCTGACTTATTTTTATCCTGGTTAAACTTAATTCCTAATCTTAATTATTTGTGAATAAATCTTGTGAATATATGAGACTCTTTTCTTAAGTCTCCATCCCCTAGAACTTATGTTCATTTTATTAATTTTATTCTTTTTTATTTATTTTTTTAGTTACACCCCTGAGTTAACCCAAAGCGTTAAACCCGTTGTAACGTGGCCTTACTATTCATTGACTTCACTTATTGACAGGTCTCCCCAGTTGGGTTGGGAACCTTGTCAGGGTTTAACCTGGGCTCGTTTAGGGAGTTACAGTTGAATGATCCTCAGCTTACACTTCTTAGGAATATTGCAGTGGATGAGGATGTATGTCAAAATGAAAGTGGTGTTGTATTTTATGTGAAAAATGGGTTATTATGGAGGAGGTATAGACCCCTTCATGTTACTGTTGATGATGGAGTGTGGGATTCACACCAGCTCGTGGTCCCACAGCATTGTCGCCGTCAGCTGCTGGAGATGGCTCATGCTGGACATCTTGGAGTCCGCAAAAACCCTACAACGCTTGAGGAAACACTTCTACTGGAAGCACATGAAGACGGATGTCTCCCGCTTCGTCAAGGAGTGTCACCCTTGTCAAGTCGCTGGTAAGCCAAACCAACCAGTGCCTGTTAGCCCACTTAAACCTATACCTGTCATGCAAAACCCCTTTGAGAGGATCATTGTGGACATTGTGGGGCCCTTACCTAAAACTTCTTCCGGGTATAGTTACCTCCTTACAATTCTTGATGTGGCCACGAGATACCCTGAGGCTATCCCTCTACGCACTATTCATGCCAAGGTAGTGGTAAGGGAACTTTTGCACTTTTTTACAAGGTTTGGGTTGCCTTTGGAGGTACAATCAGATCAGGTCACAAACTTTATGTCCAAGTTGTTTGGGGAGAGCTTAGCAGAATTAGGCATAGCACATGTAGTTTCTAGTGCGTACCATCCTGAGTCACAGGGCGCACTTGAACGCTACCACCAGACATTAAAGTCTATGTTACGTAAATTCTGTGAAGAAACGGGACAGGACTGGGATAAAGGGGTTCCCTTCTTACTGTTTGCCACCCGAGAGGTGCCCTCAGAATCTCTTGGTTTTTCCCCACGAGTTAATTTTTGGACATCACGTTCGAGGACCGTTGATGTTAGTGAAGGAGAGGTGGAGTAGTACTGTTGGTTCTCCTCCTAGTGTGTTGCAATATGTGACTGACTTTAAGGAACGCCTCGCTCAGGGCTTACAGATGGCCCATACTAACTTAACTCAGGCTCAAGGCCATATGAAGGAATGGTATGATAGAAAAGCGAGGGAACGAACGTTCCAGGAGAATGATGAAGTGCTAGTGTTGCTACCATTCCAGGGTCAACCGTTATCTGCAAAGTTTTCGGGACCCTATAGAGTTTGCAAGCGAGTGGGTGAGACGGATTATCTTGTAGAAACACCTGATAGGCGGAAAGGGCATCAACTCTGTCATGTAAACATGTTGAAGCCATATCACCGTTCCCATTCCTTGCCTAGTGTTGCATGTAGCTTGATCCAGGATGAAGGTGATTTTGCGAGTGATGAGCTTAGTTTTCCCCCGTGCTTTCAAAGTGTGACGCAGTGGTCGGAGGAAAACAGTGACGCTTTTGCTCAGTTGAACGAGAAGCTGTCACACGTCACTTCTCCCCAGTCTACTGAACTAGTGTTTCTTTTACAAAAGTATCCGTCTGTTTTTGGTGACTCCCCTGGACAAACTAACCTAACTTATCATGATATAGATGTGGGTTGTTCTACGCCTGTCAAACTGCCCCCTTATAGAGTTCATACTAGTCGTTACCAGGCCATGCAGGATGAGATAAAGTATATGCTTGACCGTGGTCTTGTTACACCATGTATTAGTGAGTGGTCGTCACCCGTGACTTTAGTTCCCAAGCCCGATGGCACGTTCCGATTCTGTGTAGATTATCGGAAAGTGAACTCTCTCACAAAGTCAGACTCTTATCCCTTGCCAAGAGTGGATGCATGTATTGACGCCTTAGGGTGTGCTAAGTTTGTAACTAAACTTGATCTTGTGCGGGGATCCTGGCAAATACCCCTGACAGAGAGAGCCAAAGACATTTCCACTTTTGTGACGCCACAAGGTACTTATAGGTTTGAGGTCATGCCTTATGGGCTTAAAAATGCTCCGGCTACTTTCCAGCGTCTCATGAACCAGTTAGTGGCTGACATTGATAACTGTGCAGTATACATAGATGACCTCATTGTGTTCAGTGATACGTGGGAGGCCCATTTGGTGCATCTAGAGAAAGTGTTGGTTCGTTTGTCGGAGGCCTCCCTCGTACTGAATTTGAAAAAGTGTGAGTTTGTTAAAGCCCATGTACAATATCTAGGATACATTGTGGGCCAGGGTAAAGTGTGGCCTCCCCTTAGTAAAGTGGAGGCTATTGCAAAGGTTCCACGTCCAGAGAATAGGAGGGGCCTACAACGTTTCTTAGGTATGATTGGATACTACAGGAGATTTGTAACTAATTTTTTCTGATGTCACTGCCCCCCTTACTGAACTGTTGAAAAAGGGGAAAAGGTTCCAATGGACCCCTGAGTGTGAACATGCTTTTCAGTCGATCAAGGATTTACTCACTAATCGTCCCATCTTGCATTCTCCGGACTTCAAACGTCCTTTCAAATTAGCAACAGATGCTAGTAATCTTGGTGCAGGGGCAGTGCTACTACAACGTGACCATAATGATGTTGATCATCCTATCAGTTACTTTAGTAGGAAATTTAATTCTGCTCAACAGAATTACTCTGTGGTGGAGAAGGAGCTTCTAGCCATCATTCTGGCTTTGCAGTTCTTTTCAGCTTATCTACCTCCTTCTGGTCCTGTTATTACTATTTATACAGACCACCACCCCCTGAAATTTTTGGATAAATTTAAAAATAAAAATCAGCGCCTCACTAGATGGAGTTTATTGCTGCACGAGTATAATCTGGATGTACAGCATGTGAAGGGTGTTCATAATGTCCTAGCTGACGGTCTGTCAAGGGTTTAGCCAGGTCTTGCTCAGTTTCTTAATTCTTGAATTTCTCTGTAGTGGTTTCATACTGAGCCAGACCTGTCTTTTGATGTGGGCGTGTTACGACCATCAGGTATTGACGTTAAATAT
>CM035215.1:2740654-2752771 GCA_020233015.1 Callinectes sapidus | reverse complement strand
CCGAAAGGTATAAAACACTCAAACGAATAAATAAACCCAACAATTTTGTCCAGATAGATCACATTTTCACATATACTTCACACTCTCTCTTAACCGATCAATAAAATTATCTAAAGGAATTTGCAATCACAAATGAAAATGCTTGAGTAGAAACAATAATTCTTATGATTCATACTCTTAAAAATTTCTAGCACCGATAAACACATCCAACACACACTTAAAACTGACATAAATTAAAATACAAATATTAAAATACAAATACTGCCTTCACCTCAAACACTCACGAAACAAAATCTAGCATCCCTTCCCGTCTTATTATATCTACAGGTACACTTTCAATGCGTCGTGTACGTAGTAACCACATAATTCTTTAACATCGCTTTCCTCCATTAATGTACGTAAGCTATTACAATCTAAGGTATTATACCTGGCTCTGCAGTCTCTAGATAACGAACAATTTAAGAGAACATGCGACTCATCCTGCACTGCGTTGTCTTCACATGAACACAACCGCAGTTCTGCCGGTGTTCCGTTCCTCCTACCGGTCTCTATTTTTAGATTGTGGGACATTAGGCGAAGCCTGGTTAGTGATCGACGTTTGAAATCAGGAACGAACTCGGTAGGCTACTACATGTATAGACTTGGTGAACAGATAATTGTGGGTTAATTATTGTGCTGTATGATATATACTTTGAGGCTGTTGGCGGTTTTTCTCTAACTCTTCTCTTAACTTCATCAAGTGGGTTAGTATTACATGGATATGTTAGAGCTTGCGTCACAAACCTGTACCCCGGAGTATCGGCCTTCCTGCATAGCTCATAAACAACATGAAATGGCTCCTCGTCATTTGTCACCCTTAACTTAGATTCAAGAAACTTTTTCCTTCTTCTAACTATTACATCTTGTACAGGATGGATACCTGATTCAATAAAACACAAGTCAGGACTAGTGTACTTCCTCACCTAACAAACACTTCACAGCTCGGTTGTACTGCGCTACCAACTTTTTCGGGTGATTAACAAGGCAGGTTTCCACACTATAAAGCAGGCCTGACGTCACAGCGGCATCGAATACCTTACGCTTATATATGTACGGCATATTAGTGTTGGCTGCACAAAATATCGCGAACTTATTAAGTTGTGTCTCATTCATTGATTCATGTAACGCCATTACCGTATTCATCTTGGCATCATCTGTTATCCACGCACCCAAATAAAGGTACGTGTGGACATAATCTATTTTGATATTTCGTGCCAACAAAGGGACTGTGTCTACCTCTGTTCCACGGATCACAAGGAATTTAGTTTTCTTTTCGTTAATCACCATGCCATACTCTTGACAGTAATCGAGCACGACATTAAGTTTTCTTATGCACATTTCTCTTGATGTAGCGAGTATCACCATGTCGTCCATAAGGAGCAAGGTATGTAACACTCCTAGGAATCCATCTCTGCCTATGTTATGTTTCATCATTCTGACCAATTGGTCTATATATACAGTGAATAATAGACAACTTGAAGGAGCACCTTGGCGTACTCCTGCCGTGGCCTCTACTGTAGCGGATCGTAATATATTTCTAGTACACGCATACATGGCTTGTATTGCGCGTAACATTACCTTGCCACACCCACGTGACTTCAACACTTCAAGTAACTTTCCACGCGGTACTCTGTCGTAAGCCTTGCTAAAATCTATAAACAACATGTATAATCTTTCTTTCTTAAAATTAGCAAGGTCACTCAGTAGTCTTAAAGTCATTATCTGTTCCACACACCCACGCCCCTGCTGGGCTCCTGCCTGGCACTGGTCTATATTGGTCCATAATTTCAGTCTGTTAAGTATCAAAGAGTCGTATATTTTTGCCAACGTATTCATCACCGATATACCTCTATAATTGCCACATTCCATTCGATCCTTACCACCTTTAAACAATACAATAAGTTTGTTAAAACTCCACTCAACTGGGTAAAAAACATTTAAGAATATTACATTAAAAACATGCAGCAGAAATATATACCAATTAACTGGGAGAGCCTTAATGAGACCTGGACATATGCCTGTATAACTCTTATTAACATTAACATCATGAATCACCGTCTCTAGTTCTTTCACCGTGAACGCATCATCTAACACAGGTATTGTTGGCACAAATTCATCAATAAGTTGGTTACTATCATCTAGACGTTCTTGGTTTAACAGATTTTCAAAATGAATTTTAAACTGTTCATCATCGGGCTTTACATTTTCGCGTATATCAACCTTCCCTGACCAATCGATGGCCTTCCAAATCAATTTCAAGTCATTTGTTTGCAGTATCCTTTCCCACCGTGACTGTGATACGTCCCATGTCCTTTCGTGATGATTACCGCGTCTTTTACACTGGCGCGCCACCCTGTCCAGGGCATCACAACCCGTTGTTATCGCATTCATAACATTTTCCTGGCCAGGAACGTTAACATTTGGGGGATCGAGAGTCTCTAATGCATTCCTAAAGTCGTTCAGGTTCACTGTGTTATATCTCGGAGTTCTTCGTATGACTTGTTCACACGGTTTGTTGCCGGATGACTCGCCCAGACGCCTGGCACGCTCTAACAACACAGTAGGGGACATATGGCTCCATCCCTGAGTTGCCAGACCCAAGCATAGCGGGGCGTGATCGGAGCCTTGGATGGTTTGGTTCACTTCGAGATAATTGACTCTTTTCACACAATCAGTTTTCAGTAGACATAAGTCAATTTCCGATATCCAGTCTAACCCTCTTCTGAACGATAAATCACCTCCGAACGTACGCTCGTTTCGGCTTAGGTGATTCAACACAACCATTCCGTTACTTACACATGTATTGAGTAACATTCGTCCGTGACTATTTACTGTATGGTCTCTCACACCATCATATCGGTAAACATACCCATCGCCATAGGTTATCACAGGTGTTCCAATACGCGCGTTAAAATCGCCCAGAGCAATCACTTCCCGCTCACTGGAACATTTCTCAATTATAGCTTGAAACGGCGAAGCTTCACAATATAGGGAGTCAGCTGGGGGAACATATACGCCACCCAACTTAACGCCCGCACACAGAGATAACTCTAGCCATATCATGTCGTCTGTGTCCATGTCCACTCTGGTAATATATGGCATCAGCGCACATTTTACCAATAGCATAACTCCCCCTCTATGATTACCTTTCCTTGACTTATTATTATACACATGAAAACCAGGAATAGTCTTTTGATGTACACTCCTCACTTCTAACAACCAAATAATGTCGTATTGCACTAAAAAATTGAAAAAAATCAGGATCTTGTAACTTTTCCTTCACTCCACATATATTCCAGGAACATAACTTCAATTCACTAGTATTTTGCTTTTCATTTCAGAAAAAATGTGGGGAAAACTTATCAATTATACTTCCTTCTCTTAACAATACACGTTTTTTCCAGTCAAATACTATGGTCACACCAACATTTTCAGGTTTTTCTTTCTCATCTTTCTCCCGTTGTCTCAATCGCGCCATCTCCTTCCTCACGGCTGGGTGAACATCCTTCTTCACATACACTGACGACACGAGTCCCTCAATTGACTTCAGGTTCTTGGCCTTCCTCAGTATTTCATTCCTCTGATGTCCGTCGCCCACCACGACTAGGAGTGGTCGTTTCTTCCTTTCATTCTCCCTTCCTAGACGTTTGATCTCCCACGATGCTGGGTCAGAGGTCAACTGGTATCCGGTCGCTTTTATCACATTCTGTACTTTCTCAACATCAGTGTTGCCAATTGCATCGACCTCCTCTGAAACCCCAGTTATGATTAAGTTATTCCTCCTTTCCTTGTTGTCTAGTGACTGCTGCTGTGTAATGATGTTATATGCTTGATCCAGCCTCTCTGATAGTTCGTCTACTTTCTGTTTGATGCCGGCCATCGCTTTGACTTCATCTTTTAAACTTCTTATCTCATCCAATAGGTCATTATTTGATGGCTGTTGGGAGGCATCGGCATTGATTAAAGTTGCCAGAGCTTTCTTTAATTGTGAATTGGTCATTTTATTGATCTCTCCAGGGGCCATAGCTCTGACAGTATTTGCATCCTCTAAAGCAGCCATGGTGTTATGAATGGCTACAGATTTATGTAGACAGAAGACTTAACGAGAAGCAGTATTCAAAGCAGGTGCCAAATGTTTCACTGGTGTAGTGGGTGCTGGAATGACGGCTGCTACTGACCGCTCGGCGCATGCGCCAACTTCAGGGGCACAGACCAGGATGGGTATAAGCGAATGAGTGTTGGTATATTTTCCTCGCAATTCTTTGTCTCCACAACTCACAAATTCACTTACCCCTTTGGTCTCTATATTGTGCCTTTAACTGTCTGACATTCCTTGTACAGGGCTAAAGAGTCAATCCTTCTTCCAAAAACAGGGCTTTGATCAGGACCTCTCACTACACACTGTTTACATGGCTGCCATATTGGAGAGAGAGAGCGAGAGAGAGAGGCTGAAGACAGTCACAGGAGAGGAGTTGATGAGACAAAAAGCTTTTGATTCCACCCTATTTAAAGAGACTGTGTGAGTGGAGCCCCGCCATACATGTCAAGAGTAGTACTCCATACATGGGCAGACAAGGCCCTTGTGCAGAGTTGGCAGTGGGGAGGTGAGAAAAACTGGCAGAGACGCCTAAGAACGCTTAAATTCATAGAAGCTGTTTTAGTGACACAAAAGATGTGAAGTTTCCATTTTAGATTATAAGTAAGGGAAGACAGAAAATATTCACTGTAGAAGAGGGGGAAAGTTGAATCTTAGAGAGATCAGAAGGGAGACGTTCTGTTGTGTTGCGTCCCATAGTGAACTGTTACTTTCCTGAAGGGTCGGTTGTCTCTGGAAAGACTATGGAAGCTTAGGGTGGAATCATCAGCGTAGCAATGAATGGATGGAGCAAGAAGTTTGGTTTTGAAGATCATTGATAAGTAATAGAAAGAAAGTGATAGGAGAGTTGATAGGAACACCACTTTCAATAGATTTTAGGAGAACAATGACCATCTACCCCAGCAGCACTAGAACGTTCAGAGAAGAAAGTTGAGATAAGGTTGCCGACGGAAGGATAGGAACAGTGTGAGGGCTGTTTTGAAATCAAAGCTTTGGGCCAGAGTCTATCAAAAGTTTTTGACATATCTAACGCAGCGGCAAAAGTTTTCCCACAGTCTCTAAAAGAGCATGACAAGGACCCAGCGAGGAAAGGCAGAAGATCACCAGTAGAGCAACCTTGAGGGAAGCCATACTGGCGGTCATATACATATACAAGATTGTAAAGTGACAGATGTTTAGTAATTTTCCTATTGAGGATAGATTTTAAATTTTTTTCAAGTAGGTGATTAAAGCTATAGGGCGGTAATTAAAGGGATTAGAACGGTCACCCTTTTTAGGGACAGGCTGAATGTAGGCAAACTTCCGGCAGGAAGGAAAGGTACAAGTCGATAGACAGAGTTGAAAGAGTTTGGCAAAGCAGGGTGCAAGCAGGGAAACACAGTTTTTGAGAACAATCAGGTCCATAAGCCTTCCGAGGATTTAGTCCAGCTATAGTAGGGCATGGAAAGCATCACTGGGGAGAAGGCATGAAATAGTCAGAAGCATCCAAGATAGAGTTATCAGCCAGTTTTGAGAGAAGAGTTCTGCTTTAAAGATGGAAGTGATGGCAGTAGTGCCATCAGGATGAAATAAAGGAGGGAAAGAAAGAGGGAGAAGTAAAGTTATTGGAGATGCTTCTGGCCAGATGGCAGTATCATGGTTAATAATGTTCTTTCTCACTATTTTCCATATTGTGTTGACAAGCGGGAGTTACCGTAGCCTTGTTTGGTGGTACAGCAGGCTGGCTGGTGGTACTGTTCAGGTCAGGTAGTAAGAAGTTGTGCGGTGACTATATATGGGGAATTAGTGTTATGGACACGCTTGCCAAAATACGAAATGACACATTAATACGTCTTAATAGGTTAAAACTGTGGTGTGACGTAGACAAGTGTCAAGCTGGTGCTCGGGAAAGAAGAGGATGTATTGAGCAAATAGTAAGTCTGAGACTCTTATGAGACTATGCAGTGTACGTACAGAAAAGTGAAGTTATAATATGTGTTGTTTGTGGACTTTAGCAAAGCATAATATGACAGAGTCCCCCACTCAAAGCTGATAGATTGCCTGAAGACATTAGGGTGTGGGGCGACTATGGTAAAAGCAATACAAAAGATGTATGTGTGTGTACTAACAACGTCCTCAAGTCAGCAACTATAATGCTTCTATCGGCGTAAGGCGTAAGGCTCCAACACGCTGCCTGCGGTTCATTCATTATATGTGTATGTGGACCGCATGGTAGTACGTCTGCTGAAAACAACGCTACGAGACGACGGATTTCTGGCAGCAACATGCATGCGTTATTACTGACTGATGGACGATGCTGACTGTGATATTAGCGACGACTGGCAGAGGAAGGTGGTGGGAAAGGAAACTCTCTGTTGTGTCTCAATTTTGTCAGGAAAAGAAAATGATTTTTTTTTTTTTTGTGATAAATGGCCGAGAATGTGACAGGCGCTGTTTGGCAAGTGGAGGAATACGAGTTGAGTGGTATGTTTGTGAATATTTGTATGTATGTTGGCTGATTCATGGTTTACAGATTGTGGGAAAAGTGACGCAGCGGTGGCGTGGCACGTCATGAAACAGCATCAGAAGCAGTGGCCTTAAATATTTAAGTTTTCCATATTTTGTGCAAGCAACACCACAATGCCCTTCATATATATTATAAGAAATTGTTTTTTTGACGCAGCAGTGGTATGTCATTACTATACAGCTCTGAATCATGGTTAACAGGGAAAACAAAATGTATTGACAAACACTATATACGTAGTGAGCTGGTGAAGTAAGTGTGTGCTGGGCGTCAGGAGGAACACGAGTATGAATTTGTGCATGCAGCAGCAGCAGCAGCAGCAGCAGCGGAAGAGGGTATCCATCCTTCATTCAGTCAAAACGTAGCCATCCATGGTGACGCCGATGAACCACCCTTCCCTTGTATACCGCTGATGCAGGGAGGCAAACGCCCCTGGGTAAAAATTTCCAGAACGCGGTGGTGCCGAGAATAGGAACGCTGATCCGCTACAGACAATAAGAGCTTAATACAGACGTGCAAAGGCTCCAGCAGCAGCAGCAGCGAAGCTCACACACTAACTACGTACCTATATTACCAACATGAACCCGACCAAGACAACACACCCAATAGATTCCAGCAACGTCTGTATCCCGGATTTTAAAAGACAATCCTTCACTACATTAATAAGACTTGTGTCTCACAGTTGAAGAGTGGAGGTGGGAGGTGGAGCCGTACGTACTCCTCGAGAGGAGCTGATGAATGAGGGAAATAATGTGCTTGAATAATTATTGTGTGACTATATCCATGAGGTGGTGATTGATGATTTACATGTACTATGTATGTATGCGTATGTTGGAATGGCTTGTGCAGGGAGGGAGGGAGGGAGGGACTGAGGGCTTCGTGATGATGATGATGGTAATCATGTGCTTCATGGCCATGATGAGTTTAATTAATAGTTGTGTTAGTATGTTTGGGGTTTCATATTATATATGTTCACGTTTCGTTCATTTTGTGATTCAATGTTGTCACATATTCTTGTTTTTATGTGTGTTTTATGTGTGGTTCATGTGTCACTAGCATGTGTCATGGGTTGTTGTTTCATGTGATTCATGTTTGGTTTATGTTTCATTATGTAACTCATGTTTGTTTGTTTGTTTGCTTTTTTAAGTGTTTTATATAATTCCTTTCTGTTCCACGTGTTTCATGTACTGAATGGGCATTTCATGTAAGTCATGTGTGCTTCATGTTTCTCGTGTAAGTGATGTACATATCTTATGCAATTAATGATATGTTCCAAGTATTTTGTATTAGGCGTGTGTTTTCGTGTTTTTTTTTCATGGGATTCACGTGTTTCATGTATGTGTGTTGTGTGGTTCATGTGATGTATGGGTAGTTTGTGTGTTTCATATGAGTTATGCGTGTTATGTTTCATAGGATACCCGTGTGTTTCATATGCTGAGTTATGTGTGTCTTATATAGTGTTTATTGAGATCCCCGTGTGTTTCATATGCTGAGTTATGTGTGTCTTATATAGTGTTTATTGAGATCCCCGTGTGTTTCATATGCTGAGTTATGTGTGTCTTATATAGTGTTTATTGAGATCCCCGTGTGTTTCATATGCTGAGTTATGTGTGTCTTATATAGTGTTTATTGAGATCCCCGTGTGTTTCATATGCTGAGTTATGTGTGTCTTATATAGTGTTTATTGAGATCCCCGTGTGTTTCATATGCTGAGTTATGTGTGTCTTATATAGTGTTTATTGAGATCCCCGTGTGTTTCATATGCTGAGTTATGTGTGTCTTATATAGTGTTTATTGAGATCCCCGTGTGTTTCATATGCTGAGTTATGTGTGTCTTATATAGTGTTTATTGAGATCCCCGTGTGTTTCATATGCTGAGTTATGTGTGTCTTATATAGTGTTTATTGAGATCCCCGTGTGTTTCATATGCTGTGTTATGTGTGTCTTATATAGTGTTTATTGAGATCCCCGTGTGTTTCATATGCTGAGTTATGTGTGTCTTATATAGTGTTTATTGAGATCCCCGTGTGGTTCGTGTGTTTGATATAAGAGGTGTGTTTTTATGTGTGTTTCATGGGATTCTAGTGTGGTTTTTTTTTTTTTTTTTTTTGTGTGTGTGTTTCATTGGATTCTAATGTGCTTTTATGTGTTTCATGGGATTCTAATGTGTTTTTATGTGTGTTTCATTGGATTCTAGTGTGTTTTAATGTGAGGTATGCGTGTTGTGAATTTCATGGGATTCCTGGGTATGTCATGTGTTGCATATGATTTATTTCAATCTTATGTGTTGTATGGGATTTCTGTGTTGTATGTGTTCCATATGATTTATGTGAGGCTTGTGTGTTTTATGGCGTGTCTGTGTGTTGTATGTGTTCCATATGATTTATGTGAGGCTTGTGTGTTTTATGGCGTGTCTGTGTGTGTCATTCATGGGTGTCATATGATTTATGTGGATCTTGTGTGTTTGATGGGAGTTCTGTGTGTTTCATGGGTTTGATATGAGTTATGTGTGTTTATGAGTTATGAGATTCATGTGTGTTCCATGTGTTTCATATGATCCATGGATGTTTTTTGAGTTTTGTGTGTTTCCCTGTGTTTCACGTGTGCATGTGTATTTGTTACTTATGTTACTTTCGCTGAGCACTTGATTTCCATACTAAACACTCAGCTAATAGTTCTCTGATAATTACTGTGATTTATCAATTCAAGTTGGAAAAACCGCTTTATATGTATTTCTTCTCAGTGTGTGTTTCTACTTTGTCAATAAACTACTACTACTACTACTACTACTACTACTACTACTACTACTAATACTACTACTACTACTACTACTGTGTGTGTGTAGTAGTAGTAGTAGTAGTAGTAGCAGTAGTAGTAGTAGCAGTAGTAGTAGTAGTAGTAGTAGTGGTGGTGGTGGTGGTAGTAGTGGTAGTAGTAGTAGTAGTAGTAGTGGTAGTAGTAGTAGTAGTAGTAGTAGTAGTAGTTATGGTGGTGGTGGTGGTAGTACTAGTAGTAGTAGTAGTAGTAGTAGTAGTAGTAGTGGTGGTGATGGTGGTGGCAGCAGCAGCAGCAGCAGCGGGTGTTGGTGAGGGGCGCGGCTATGTATGGTGTTTAGTGTGTCCCCGTGGCAGTCATTAGCAAGAGAGTCATCATCCCTCAGTGTTTCAGTGATGACAATGGAGGTGAACACACCCGCACCAGCACGGTGTGAGACACACTGGTATAGATAGTGACACACTGGCCTGGGGTCAGGGCGTCAGGGCGTCAGGGAGGGGAGAGGCGCCGGTGCCTGCACAAAGCACATGCAGTACTTCCAGAAGTGTTGCTTAAACTGTCCTCATCACTGACTACTGTGAGTATCCACGTGGCCACCATTGCACACCTACTGTGAGTGTCACCCGTCATGCACGTGACAGGCCTCACGGCGCGGCCCACAAGTACCTAACGAGTGCTTCAGTAATAATGTATTGGCTTCTCCCCCCCTTCCCTCCCCCACTGCAGCCTCGACACTCGACACTCAACACTCAACACTCGCCTTCTGAGGCGCCAACTCCGGCAGGTGGTAATGGCAGAGGTTGGTTGGTGTTCACCACACAGTCACCACTCCACTACACTTCACTCAACACTGTGGCACCAGTGGTGGTGGTGGTGGTGGTGGTGAAGAGTTGTGCTTTGAGGCAATGATAATAAGATCTCTATATCTGATAACATTCCTCTTGTTGTTGCAGGACGAGCCACTTCACTTCGCCTCTCCTGTCACTGACGTTCAGGGAAAAATTGCCACACAGATAAATGTAAAAACATCTGCGTTGTGTGTGTGTGTGTGTGTATATATATATATATATATATATATATATATATATATATATATATATATATATATATATATATATATATATATATATTATATTCACACACACACACACACGTCTGCGTTGTTTTTAAGGTCAAACATATAATATCTGGTTTTAGTTCAGTTTTTGTACTGAATTTGAAAATCATACTCATTCTACCCAATCCGGTCAGGTTTTTGAAATGGAAGCACATACCAAAGATTTATATATTTCCATATATTTGTTGCGCATGAAACACATAATGGCAAACATTGGACCGATTTACCCACCGAAGGTTTACAGAATATTTACGTACAATAGATAGCGTGAATGAATAGTACAATGCACAAAACGACCTGCTCCTGGATGAATGGTCTCTTCAGAGAGCTTCCAGTGTGCCGAGAAGACACCACATCTCTCTCTCTCTCTCTCTCTCTCTCTCTCTCTCTCTCTCTCTCTCTCTCTCTCTCTCTCTCTCTCTCTCTCTCTCTCTCTCTCTCTCTCTCTCTCTCTCTCTCTCTCTCATACTTTTCCTCCACCTCCTCCTCCTCCTCCTCCTCTTCCTTGTGGCAATCTATGTATGTACTGTACGTCCTTTCTTCCCTGTGTCTGGTTAGAAGTAGTTACCAAACAGCCTTACAACGACCAAAACTTGTGTCCCTGCTTGGTTCTCCTTTGTATTCCTTTGTATTACTCATCGTCGTCGTCTTCCTTATCCTCCTCCATATAAAAACGGGCCTGTGTGTGTGTGTGTGTGTGTGTGTGTGTGTGTGTGTGCAGGTGGGGGGGGGGAGTGTCTGGTCTGCAAGGTGACACAGAGAATGTTGGTAAGATAGGATGATGATAAGATAGGAGCAGACTGGGATGAGAGAGGCGATAGTGTGTGTGGCAAGGCATGGAGGCGATCCCCATGACTCTTTGTCTCAATATTGCTAAACCTTCCAACCCTCGGAGTGAAGGTGAAGGGAGAGGCTGTCTTTCATACCGCTCTTCAGTGCAGGCTGACCCAACACCAGCAACACCCTCACCTCCACAGTCACAGCAGCAACACCCTCACCTCCACAGTCACAGCAGCAACACCCTCACCTCCACAGTCACAGCAGCAACACCCTCACCTCCACATTCACAGCAGCAACACCCTCACCTCCACATTCACAGCAGCAACACCCTCACTTCCACATTGACAGCAGCAGCAACACCCTCACCTCCACATTGACAGCAGCAGCAACACCCTCACCTCCACATTGACAGCAGCAGCAACACCCTCACCTCCACATTCACAGCAGCAACACCCTCACCTCCACATTCACAGCAGCAGCAACACCCTCACCTCCACATTCACAGCAGCAGCAACACCCTCACCTCCACATTCACAGCAGCAACACCCTCACCTCCACATTCACAGCAGCAACACCCTCACCTCCACATTCACAGCAGCAACACCCTCACCTCCACATTCACAGCAGCAACACCCTCACCTCTACATTCACAGCAGCAACACCCTCACCTCCACATTCACAGCAGCAACGCCCTCACCTCCACATTCACAGCAGCAACACCCTCACCTCCACATTCACAACAGCAACACCCTCACCTCCACATTCACAGCAGCAACACCCTCACCTCCACATTCACAGCAGCAGCAA
>CM035215.1:2711131-2722106 GCA_020233015.1 Callinectes sapidus | reverse complement strand
GGTCGATGAGGGCGGAGGTATTTCCTATTCCTCCACATGACACGCCCGCTCCCCATCTTGACCAGATAATCCCTGTGGGCGCCGATGCCGACGATTACGCCGACTTTCTCCCAACGTCTGCTTACATGGTCCTGTACATCCACATACGCACCCATAGGTAGTGGAGGAAGGTGACGGGCAGTGTAGTCGTACCGCTCCTTCGCCTTACATCTGAGATGTTCGGCCTTGGCGTCGCAAACCTCCGCTGCCCGTTGCCATTCTGGAGCGAAAGATCGATGGTGTGCTGGAACCGCTGACCTGATGGGATGGCCAAAAAGTACCTGAGATGGTGACCTCCCATCGGCGTGAGGAGTGTTTCTCAGCTCCAGCAACCCTCGGGCGAAGTCGTCCTCGTCCAGCTGTCCACCCTGTGTCGAAGTCAGGATCAGCTTCTTAACTACCTTTACAGTCGCCTCCGCATGTCCGTTAGCTTGGGGGTTGTATGGAGAGGTTATGCGGTGCTCCACCCCCCACCGAGTCAGGAAGCGGCGCAGCGTGGATGACGTGAACTGCGGCCCACCATCTGTTCGAAGGACAACTGGTACTTCTGTATCTGCAAAGACAGAGCGTAAGACAGTGACAAGATGGGCCGCCGAGGCCTGTCGGGGGCAAGAGGAAACATAAGGCCATCCCGACTTACGATCCACATAAACCAGGAAGGTGCGTCCGGCTACGTGGAAGTAGTCTGCCGAAACGCTCTCGAACACACGAGATGGTAAGTCTTCATCCTGGCACAGAGGCTCCTGCTGTTGTGTTGGGAGAAGAGGGCGACACTGTTGACAACTGGAGACTACATTCTCAATATCCCGGTCTATACCTGGCCAGTACGTGGTCTGCCTGGCCCGCCGTTTCGTGCGCTCCATTCCCTGGTGGCAGTCATGGAGGCGTGACAGCGTCTCCCGGCGGAGGATGCAGGGAATAAGTAACCTTGGTCCATACACTATAAGGTCGTCGTCCAAGGCGAGTTGACTACGGACGCCCCAGTATGGCCGCAGGTGGTGCGGGAGGTCGTGGCAGTGCTCCGGAAAGCCGTTGGTAATAGCTTCCCGCAAGTCTCTATACTCCGCATCCTGTACCGCAGCAGCTCGCACCTTTTCCAGTGTCTGGTCCTTGAGAGGAGCCAGACGTGAGCCCTCCTCAGTTACGGCGTGAAGAGCAGCTACCACGGCAACATGTAGCGGATCAGCTTCCTCGACGTCCATGTCCCCGACACCATCGTCCACCTCAGGATGCCGAACAGGAGCACGTGACAAAGCGTCAGCTGCAGAGTGAGCTGATCCCTTCTGCCAGCACGCGGTGAATGTATAACTTGAAAGTTTCTCACGGATGCGCTGCAAGCGGGGGTTTTCCATTTCGCTGAGTAGCTTCGTATTCAGTATGGGCACTAAGGGGCGGTGGTCGACGATGATGTCAAAATGCGGAAGACCCTTAAGGTACGTGTTACACTTGTGTACCGCCCAGTTTACCGCTGCCAGTTCCAAGTCGATGACTGCGTAGCGAGATTCCACATCCGAGACGAATCTCGACCCACACTGAACCAGCTTCCACCCCTCCTCGTGCCTCTGAAGCAAAACGAAGCCGAAGCCATTCTTTTTCGAAGCGTCGGTTTGTAGCATGGTGGGTAATGTTGGGTTGAAAAACGCCAACACAGGAGGCGTCACCAAGCATCCCTTCACATGTTTGAAGGCCTCGTCATGTTGGGAAGACCAACACCAGACGTTTCGAGGCTTCAAGAGGTCTCGGAGTGGCTGACAGTTGTCTGCTATAGCTGAAGAGAAGGCGCCCAACTGGTTGGTGAGGCCCATAAACGAGCGCAAGTCTGTGATGTTTTGTGGCCTCGGGAAATCTGCGATGGCTTCAACTTTGCGCTTGTCCACGGTGTAGCCTTGAGGAGTGATGGTGTAGCCACAAAAATCTACAGATGTTCTACCAAACTTGAATTTCTCAGCATTCAAAGTTATACCATAACGATCGCAGCGCTGCAGGATAGAGATGACATGGGAAAGATGATCTTGGTAGGACGAATCAAAGGCCAAGATGTCGTCAACGATCTTGACCGTGCGAGCGGTGGCTCCCAAAGCTTGATCACCACGTCGATTATATTCGTCGCCGGAGGACACAAGCCCCATGGGTGCGCGCTTAAACTTGAAGCGCCCCCAGGGCGTGATGAAGCACGTCAGGTCATGGTCTTCCTCGGCAATCCTGACCTGGAAGTAGCCCATTTTCGCGTCCATGGTAGTGAACCAAGACGCGTCTGATCCTATGGAAGCCACAGCATCATGCGGGGACTGCACTGGATAAGTGGGCCTCCGAACGTACTTGTTGAGCCGTGTAAGGTCCACACACAACCTTACACCAGACTGCTTCTTCGCGATGGGCACAATGGGGTGGCACCAGGCTGTTGGGTAGTCCACCACGGCGATGATGTCCTTAGCGACCAACTCGTCCAACTGGGCTTTGATCTCCGCTCGCCAACTGTAGGGAATCATGCGCGAGGCTGTGACAGCAAAGGGGTGAGCGTCCTCGGTGAGCTGGATACGCATGGGGCCTCCATCCATTTCACGTAACTTGGATGAAGCACCAAACACACGAGGGAAGGCTTCGATCAAGGTGGCAGCATGTTCCGCTCGCTGAGACGGCGTGGGAGCGTGAGAGTGTGGCCAGCGAGGTAGTGCTTTAGGTGGTCTGGGTAACGACTGTACTGTATCCTGCTTCTTCACTGACTGGATCTGCGCAGGGAAGTTATGCGGCAGAATTCCGAGATCAATAGAGTCGTACCAGCTCAATAAAGCACCTCCAACCTCCTTGACCACGGAAACGACAGTCTTGATGTTCTTCATACCCAGCTTCATCTGTGAAGGGAATGTTCCGAGGCACGTGAGAGAGTAGTCACCAGCAGCGACGAGCACAGGATCTGCAGGAGTGTCCAACGCTGCATGATCAATGCCAAGGCTCTCCGCAACATCTAGGCCTATGACAGTGGCTTCCGCACCCGAGTCCGGAGTCCAGGTAACTCTATCGCGACCACAGGGGTGAGTGACACTGATAACCCCTGTAGGCGCGGGGCGGGCACCCACTGCGTTGACGTACACGCCTGCAAGGACCCGGTGGACGGTGCGAATACGTTTCTGTTGTCCCACGTCGCGTGTCGAACGCTGGTTAGGTAGACGTGGCAAACCTTTACTACCAGGAGCTCGGGTGGAGCTTCGACACACGGCTGCAAAATGACCTCTTTTGCCACAGTTCAAACAGTCTTTATCCACCGCTTTACACAACCGTCTTTCACTATGGTTGGTCTCTCCACAACGATAACACACGTTACGCGTATCTTTCACACTCGTGCTGGGTGACATACGCTCACGCTTGTAACGGGACACTTTATTTACAGCATGGCTTGCATGTGGTTCCCGTATCACAGCACTGCACTTGTTAGCATTTTCGGAGGCGCGGCAAATGTCAATAGCATTTTCTAGAGTCAAGCTCTTTTCTTTAAGCATGCGTTTCAATGCTTCCTCATCGCGCGTACCCACTACAATCCTGTCTCTCAAGCGATTGTCTATGCAGGAATCACAAAAGGAGCAAAAGTTTGCAATTTCCTTGATAGCACACAGAAAATCGTCAAACGTTTCACCCACTTCCTGCACTCGTGAGTTGAACTCGCGGCGATCGACGATAACGTTGCGTTGTCCTCTGAGGTGATCTTCCATCAAACCCAAAACTACTTTCAGCTCGGCGTCCTCATCCGCGTTGATCACGTGACGGAGTGTTCGCACCCACTCGTCGTCTAGCACAGATGCAAGCACAGCCCTCTGCTGCGATATGGGCAAGGAAGTAACTTTCATCAGCGTCACGTAACCATCGAACTTGTGTCGCCAGGCGTCGAACTCCCGGAGGGACGCGGACGACACCAAGTGTGGGGCGACTGCGGCGCTAGCGGGGAATCTCACATGCCGCTGCGTGGCGTCGTTGGCGTCAGCACCTGTGGCAGTGGGCATCCCCTGCCCTGAAGGCTGTCCAGTCACTGCTTGCTCCAGGAGGTGGCTTAGACGTTCCGCCCTGCGTTGAGATACTTCCTGGGCCTGCTTTGCCATGTCTGCCTGCCGCACAAGCAGTGCCGCTAGCTGCTCCATTTGCTTCTCCATCTTGCAATCTTGCAATCCTACTCACTGCGCCATGTTTGATGCAAGGGCGTGGAGAAACACAGGCGTGGGCTTTCTCTTTACTTAGCAGGTGTGTACAGTATTGCAGCAGGAGGTTAACTGAACAACATTGGTGTGAACAAGCAAGACAACGATTACTATGAAGCATACATTTGAAACCAAACGAACCTAAGATACATTTAACCCACAATCCTCTCATTCACTCACACACACACACACGACCCGCACACTCGTCCA
This sequence comes from Callinectes sapidus, assembly GCA_020233015.1. Taxonomy (NCBI): domain Eukaryota; kingdom Metazoa; phylum Arthropoda; class Malacostraca; order Decapoda; family Portunidae; genus Callinectes; species Callinectes sapidus. The sequence continues at coordinate 2,717,670 of CM035215.1, read as the reverse complement.
CTCGTTTATTATACCCTTGTTCACACATAACAACTGGAAACCATTTTTGTGATCCCTGTGTAGTTCTCACACTGCATACGCAAAATTGGTACAAGCTCTTAACTGCACTCTTTAGCCTTCCTTTGACACTGTACCTCTCCTCCAAGCATCTCCATACCTCTTCACGGGGTACTGAATCAAAGGCCTTTTGAAAATCGATGAATGCTATATATAGGCTTTGATTGTACTCCCATGCTCTTTCCATCACCATCCGTAATCCAAAAGTCAGGTCTGCTACTGTTCTGTTGGTTCTATACTATAGAACCAACAGAACAGTAACAGACCTGACTAGGAGAGGAACAACATGGCTATAGAATCTATAGCCATGTTGTTCCTCTCCTGCCAGCACCGTCATCACCTCCAACGCCGTCGTCCACCATGTTCTCCGAAGCGCGAGCTAGGGTTCGACCTGGTGTCGGAGTTTCACTTCTCGGGAAACTTGAACGAGATGACCTTTTCTTGATTAAAAATTTTGTGTGTTTAAAGAGAGAGAGAGAGAGAGAGAGAGAGAGAGAGAGAGAGAGAGAGAGAGAGAGAGAGAGAGAGAGAGAGAGAGATCTTTAGAAAGTTTCTGCACATAAATTTCATCTGACCTTCACTATCTTGAACCATCACACTGTCGTTATTAACCTCAATACCATCAGGAATAAAAAGAAAACACATCACAAGAACAAGAAGAACAGGAACAAAAACAAGAACACCACCAAGAACAACAAAACAACGAAAAATAATAAGAACAAGGACAAGAACAAAGAACAAGAACATACACCACCAGCAACAACAAAAACACACGACGCAAACCACACATCGTGACAGAAAACAGAAAACAAATAACACTCCATCAAACAATAACTCGAGTGGAGCAACAGAGAACGGCACAGTATCCCCAACAGAAAACGAGCAATAAGACATGGCTGGAGCAAGTGTGGGCGGCGCGAATGATGGAGAACGCGTGAATAAAGCGTTTGCAGGGAGCGTGGAAGGTTTGTAGGTGGGTTGTGGCTCGCGTGAGGAACAATGAGTGGCGGTTCTGCTTGAAGTACGCGGGGAAATAACTTATCGTCTTACTGGTGGCTAACAATTGCAAAGTTACAGTCGGAAGACAACTACCAACTTTTCATATTAACTTCCATTGAGTTTTGCGATTTTCTTCAGTATCAAAGAATCTAGGGTCAAATTTGAGAGCAATTGTCTTTCTAACTTATTCTTTTAATCTAGCTTCATGATCCTTAACCCCTTCATAACTAGAACACATATTCATTCTTATTCTACTTAGTGTTTGTCAGATTTATACAGTTTGGAAAATTCATATGGCGGATTAAAATAGCACAGACTCTGGCCATTAATCTTCTGACTTCCATAGACCTTTTCTAATGTCAATAAAAGCTTCATATTTTACCAAAAACTCGTGGTAAAAATATAACCCAGTACTGAAGGGGATAAATCCATTATTGCTTCTATCCTTATCACTGAACCTTATTCCTAGTTTTTTTTTTTTCTATAATGGTGTAAAGAGACCAACGAAAGAAAACTGAAGGAGTGAAAGTGTTACTGAAGTGTGATGCGCTAAGTGTAGAAATTACTGAGATGGTAAACACTGTCTGTCTCTCTCTGTTTGGTTTGCTTTTCCCTGCAAGAGTTGCCAGCACAATCCTGTACAGTCAAATTCAAGGTTAAGATCAAAGATACCGGAAAAAAATACAGGCAGTATCTTGGTGTGAGATTTTTGTTAACGCCTACTCGCATCGTTTTTTGGAGTCAAGGACAAAGTGCGATGGAAAAGAGAGAAACGTGAAAATAGAAGAAACGCGCAGTAAGGGAAAGATTAAAGGATAGAAGGAGAGAGAAAAGATAAGAGGGCTGAAAAGATAATAGAGGATAATACAGGAAGGAAAAGGGAAGAGAATATTAAGGCGTTAGAATGACCTAGAGGAAGGAAGGAAGAAAATAGGATATAGAAAAAAGAAAGTGAAGAGGAATAAAGGAAGGAAAAAAAAGAAAAAGAAAGAGCAAAGCAGGAATGCATGAGAGAGAGAGAGAGAGAGAGAGAGAGAGAGAGAGAGAGAGAGAGAGAGAGAGAGAGAGAGAGAGAGAGAGAGAGAGGTGGTGTTTGTTATCTTCTCAATCCTTATGTCTGTTATCCTTGTGTGTGTGTGTGTGTGTGTGTGTGTGTGTGTGTGTGTGTGTGTGTGTGTGTGTGTAAATCTCGCAAGTACGAACACAAAATGCTTCTCCTCCTCCTCCTCCTCCTCCTTTTTTTGCGTGCCATAAACAATGTAAAATTAGTAAAACACCTGGTAGAGACAGCATTTCCCCACGAATACTGAAGGAGGCTGAGAATGAACTTGTTAAGCTCTAATCCATCTGCTTCAAAAAAACGCTAATCACACACAAAGTTTCACACTACTGGAAACTTGCAAACGTCACCCCGATATTTAAAAAGGGGGACAAGTCCCAGTCTAAAAATTGCTGCCCTATTAGCCTCACTTCAGTAGTAGATGAGCTCATGGAACAAGTTTTGAGGATGAAATTCTCACATTTCTAGAAAGTAGTAACATAATAAACGATGCACAATATGGATAATGAAACAAGCGATCATGTTTAACTAACCAACTCGACTTTTTTCAATGACGTATATAATTTAGGTAAATGACAATAACACCAGAGCGGTTGATACTATATACTTAGATGTTCAAAAGGCTTTCGACAAAGTTTCACATAAGCATCTTACCAGTAAAGTTAAAGCACACGGTTTAACTGGCGACATCGCGGTATGGATTGAGGACTGACTATCAAACCGTAAACAACGAGTACTAATTAACGGTAAATCTTCAGACTGGATTAACGTAAGCAGTGGCGTTCCTCAAGGATCAGTCTTGGGTAAGATTAATTCTTTTGATCGTGTGTATATAAATGACATCGATGAAGACATCAAATGTCAACTTTCCAAATTCGCGGATGCAACAAAAATTGCGAACAAGGTAGATTCGGAAAGCGAGCGACAACTATATAGTGCACACACAACATTACATTTACCAAGCTTCATTAACACCTTCCCCCACAAACACTGGTAGTCAGACGTACGTAGATTACAGGTTTCCTTTTCGCTCTCTACTAAAATACCATGTGGCTTTTCTATACCACGCGGTTTCATCTTTTTTTCCTGCCAGCCTCGGCTGGGGGGAGGGGTGGGAGGGGAGAAGCCTTCTGCTTTGCTGCCCTGTCTCTATCACTGGTAGTTAGCAAGTAGTTTCAAACTGCCTAGTAAGGATCTCAGGGTCTGTTGCTGTTTGTCCTCTTTGTATTAGTTTGTATTCCTCTTCCTTCTCCGGTTTTTTTTTTTTTTTTTTTCCTTTTTTCTTTTTTAATATTTTTCTAAGGCAATAGTGCCTTTTTCTTTCTTTCTTTTTTTATGTTTGGTCTTACTTTCTTTGTTCTTTATTTTTCCACTACTTTCTTTTTTCTCTTAACTAACTAACTAACTATCTTTAATTCTGCATATTTTTTTTCACTATATTCTATTTTTTGCTTCACTTACAACCTCATTTTGTTTGCATTACATTTTTCTTTATGAGAGTCCCTTTCATTTACCAATTCATTAATTCCTCATGATTCCTTTATTCTTTCCCTCTCACAAGTCATTCCAGTCTTTAGAGTTAGTGATCGATCCATCACATCTATTTTCATTTGGACCTAATCTACCCTTCTATCCTTTTTACCCTTCTGTTTCATTTAATTCCTCCCTTTCTTCCTTCCATCAATCACTTATTAATTCCATTTTTAATCTACTCCCATTTCATATTCTCATTATTCTAAAAAAAAAAAACATTCCCATCTTACTACATTTCATCTCATTTTTTATTTTTTTATTTTTTTATTATTTTTTTTCTTTTTTTTATTGATATATCTATTACATTTTTCAAGGGTGTTTTTACATGTTAAAGGTTGCATTGCTAGTACCACCTATCTTAAAACCTATGCACATTGTCTTTCTTTCACCTGCGCCACATTTTTCTCTGATGCACAAATAAAAAAAAAGCAAAAACAAATTCAACAAAAGAAGGAATCTACAAAAGGATGTTCCTTCCCCCTTCCTTCCCTCTCACTGAGAGAAGGGCTGCGGGTAGCAAACAGAAGTAAACAAAAGATAAACATTGAAGTTCATGAGGCGAGACATCTCAACACCTTCTCATAACAAGTCTCCATACTTTACTTATTTCCTTCGCGTTTAATGTCCATTTCGTCCCTTCTTTTATTTTTTTTTTTCTTCTTCTTCTTTTTTCTTTGATTTAAGTTCATTCCAGCCTCGCCTCGTTCTCACAATCATCTTGTTTCTTCATCTACACGCATTTATTATCAGGAACTCGGGAACAGTTCAAATCTCTTCTCAGTATCATGTTTGTGAGACTTGGGTGATTCTCTCTCTCTCTCTCTCTCTCTCTCTCTCTCTCTCTCTCTCCCTCTCTCTCTCTCTCTCTCTCTCTCTCTCTCTCTCTCTCTCTCTCTCTCTCTCTCTCTCTCTCTCTCTCTCTCTCTCTCTCTCTCTCTCTCTCTCTCTCTACCCAACAGGTTTACGTAAGATATTCCCTCGACATCAGCTCTTCTTTTTGATGGTTCGTTGATGTAATAACGAGAACATTCAAATTAATTCACCCGTCCCAGCCTCTTACGGAAGTCAAAAGAGTCAGTCGACACTCGCCTTGTCTAGTCTGGCGTTGTTTTGTCTTATCTCTTGGGAAACTACGAGGAAAAGTTTATGTGTACACCAACGTTTTTTCTCTTCAACTGAAAACTTTTTATCTCTCAACTTAGCGCACGTTTTCTAGCATGAAGAGTAAATATCTACTTTTTTTTTTTTTTTTGTATTTTGTCCGTGGGAAAATTTGTTAATGAGAGAGAGAGAGAGAGAGAGAGAGAGAGAGAGAGAGAGAGAGAGAGAGAGAGAGTCGTTTGGACGTTTCTGCCGGGATGACTTGTTAGGAGAAGAAGGTATTGAAATGTCTCGCCTCATAATTTTTCAGTATTTATCTTTTGCTTACTTCTATTTGCCACACTCAGCCCTTCTATCGGTGGGAGGGGAGGAAGGGGGAAGATCCATCCATCCCATACCACCACCACCACCACCACCACCACCACCACCACCACTACTACTACTACTACTACTACTATATTACTACTACAGTACTACCACTATACCACACACACACACACACACACACACACACACACAGCAGCAGCAGCAGCAGCAGCAGCAGCAGCAGCAGCAGCAGCAGTAGCAGTAGTTTATTGACAAAGTAGAAACACACACCGACAAGAAATACATATAAAGCGGTTTGTCCAACTAGAATTAATAAATCACAATTATCGGAGAGCTGTTAGCTGAGTGTTTAGTATGGAAATCAAAAGCTTAGCGTAAGTAACATAAGTAACAAATACACATGAACACGTGAAACACAGTGGAACACATGGAACGTAAAAAACATCCATAGATTAAATGAAAGAAGTGGAACACACAAGAATCTCATAACTCATAAAACACACATAAATCATATCAAACCCATGACACACACAGACACGCCATAAAACACACAAGACCCTCATAAATCATATGGAACACATACAACACAGAAATCCCATAAAACACATAAGATCGACGTAAATCATATGCAACACATGACATACCCAGGAATCCCATGAAATTCACAACACACATACATCACATGAAAACACATTAGAATCCCATGAAACACACAAAAACACACTAGAATCCCATGAAACACACATAAAAACACACTAGAATCCCATGAAACACATAAAAACACACTAGAATCCCATGAAACACACATAAAAACACACTAGAATCCCATGAAACACACATAAAAACACACTAGAATCCCATGAAACACACATAAAAACACACTAGAATCCCATTAAGCACACATAAAAACACACTAGAATCCCATGAAACACACATAAAAACACACTACAATCCCATGAAACACACATAAAAACACACTAGAATCCCATGAAACACACAAAAACACACTAGAATCCCATTAAGCACACATAAAAACACACTAGAATCCCATGAAACACACATGAAAACTAGAATCCCATTAAGCACACATAAAAACACTAGAATCCCATGAAACACACACAAAAACACACTAGAATCCCATTAAGCACACATAAAAACACACTAGAATCCCATGAAACACACACAAAAACACACTAGAATCCCATGAAACACACACAAAAACACACTAGAATCCCATGAAACACACATAAAAACACACATAAAACACACTAGAATCCCATGAAACACACATAAAAACACACTAGAATCCCATTAAGCACACATAAAAACACACTAGAATCCCATGAAACACACATAAAACACACTAGAATCCCATGAAACACACATAAAAACACACTAGAATCCCATTAAGCACACATAAAAACACACTAGAATCCCATGAAACACACATAAAAACACACAA
>CM035215.1:2655627-2668127 GCA_020233015.1 Callinectes sapidus | reverse complement strand
TTTCTAAACAAGTGTGGTCAAGGGAGGCCGCTGTGTGTGTGTGGACACAGGTTCGCCCGCCAGTCTTTTCCTGGTGAACAGAGTAGGGACTGTGAAACACAGCAACATCTGGTAACACGGTTTGTTGGCGGATATGTTTCATTCGTTTCTGTGCTTATGACGTCATCCCGCTGCTTAATATGATATGGTAACAGTGTTTGCACGGCAGGCAGCTGCCCCTCGTCTGGACAGGGCTTTAGTGATGGCTGGACTTATTCCATCTGTCACATGCATGATGGTTGGTCCACCTGCTGCCTTGTCATGTTGTAGCCTCTTAACTTGTTAGTAACCAACTTCATCAATTGTAATGATATCATCGATGATTGATAGAGTCACAGCTGTCCTTCATTCATTAGGATTTATACATTGTACCCCAGGTGGGTTATACACACCTTCATTAAATTCTCTAAATTCTTCCTGTGTGTGTGTGTGTGTGTGTGTGTGTGTGTGTGTGTGTGTGTGTGTGTGTGTGTGTGTCTGTGTGTGTGTGTGTCTGTGTGTGTGTGTGTGTGTGTGTGTGTGTGTGTGTGTGTGTGCGTGTGTGTGTGTGTGTGTGTGTGCCTTCAGTATCGTCATCTTCCTCATATTTATTTGCCTCGCCAGTGCAGTGTATAGTCTGCCACATGCGCCTGTCATCTATTCAAGAGCCTCTCCCACCTACTACTATACTCACCGTGCTGCCCACAGTCGGGGTTACCGGTGTAGTCGTGCTAGTAATGGCGCAATTATTATACGAAATACCTGTCATCTGAGTAACTGTCGTGTCAATATCAGCATTAATTAAGCTGGGAGAAATCCAACAGAAAAATTTCCCCATTCAAGTTGTTGTCAGTGTTCAGATGAGCAAGTTTTATGTGACGTTTTAGCCGAGATGTCTGTTTACGTACAAAGTGGCAGCAGCGTGGTCACCAAAAGAACATGCCCGCAGATCAAGAGACGCTCTACCTACTTACTAATCGGGGTGACATGACTCCACCGCCACCTGACCTGACTCTTGGATCGGCTGTACTACCTACCCACTGCGCCTCTCACCAAGTCAGTCTTCAACTGCGCGCCACCGCGTGGCCTGTGCAAGCGATTGAGGTTGTGAAAGTGGTGTGGCTGTGAATACCTCGCTTGACATCGTACTGGGAGACCTTGTTGTGACTTATAATGAAGTGCTGGTGAACGTCATGTGCCTTTTGTTTTTCGTGTACCTGCCTGCCTGCCTGCCTGCCTGCCTGGTGTCACCTCTTCGCCTCCACACACGTAACGAATCCCCCTTAGTTTACGCTGCAGCCACCTCAGCAGTTGTGAGGAGTGGGGGAAGGCGCACCAAGTGATGGGGACGTGCACGGCACAGCTTGGTCTCGTCTGAGGGAGGAAGTAAGACATTATTCAAACTGAAGGTTTCAGGATGGCATTTTTTTTTTTTTCGGGAGCCAATACGTACATCCACTTCAGAAACAAATTCATTTTGTTTTTCTGTATATTAAATTCTTTTGAAATGCCTTTTATCAAGACGTGTAAGTTAGTCAACACTACAGACCATAGTCTGTTCTCTGCACACAGTATACCCATTATGTTTGCATTCTCATTGCAAGATAAATGTAATCAGGAATGACATGCAGGGTATGCAAGGCTGTCAACATCAGGGGCACTCACTCATGTTACTTCCAACAGTGTTTGTTATACACACTACACCCCAAACAATTATTTACGTCTACAATAAGAAATACACCACAATTTTCTTTTTTCCCGTCCATGATTTTGTCTTGGATATAAATAAAACAGTTTGGATTAAGATATTGTGAGTCAATAGTGGCTGCATAAACAAACTTGAAGAGAACAGCGTGAATACTGAATACTGTGCCAGCCAGCCAGCACTACAATGATGTATTACTGTGTCCTATTATATCCCACATTTGTATATGCTTTTCCCTGCAATAATATCAGCACCATGGCTTCCCTTCTCTCTCTCTCTCTCCAGCAGGGTGGCGCGGCTCCCGACCAGCTGTACGAGAAGATGCTGTCCACAGTCAGTCATGGGGACAACGTGCAGGAGGTATCCAGCCTTTTGTGTAGGGGCGTCTCCCTAGAATCCCGGCGTGACTACTGTCCCCTCAAACTGGCTGTCACCAGTGACCGTCCACGAATCGCCAACCTGATGCTGGCAAGTGGCGCCTCGCTGTCTGCTACATTGCTACTGGTGGCTTGGTACAGTCCCAATGTGACCCCTCAGGTGCTGGCCACCCTAACCACGGTGAGTATACAGTAGTACTAACCTGCCTTGCCTTACCTGTCTCTGTGCAACACTTCCACACACTGACTGTACTGGGGAGCACTGGACCCGCGTCTCAGTGGTGCCTCCTTTGCAGTGTGGATACTGTTTGAAAGGCTTGGCTGAGTTGTAGGTCTGTTAGCGATAAAGAATGAAAGTTTACGTTAGAGCAGCCTCAGCTTGTGTTACTGGTGCGTGTAGTACGTACAGTGCATGCAGTTGTACTACCAGGCCGGCAACCCACCAAAGCACACTCTCCAGCATTATGGATAGACCACGCTACAAAAGCTCATCATTCCATTAAAGGACATTTTTCATAATGGGTTTTACAGCAGTGGCATTAAAGTCTATTAAAAGTTTTTATAACAAAGACATAAATCTCCAAATAGTTCAAGATCTGCTAATTCATCACACATCGACCTTGGATGATGAACTGTAACGTCACTGCTGTAAAATGTCGGTGATAATATTCAAGAATAATAGGACAAAACACTTTGTTTCACTCTGTATACTCACACTCAGCCAAACCATTGTGACTATAAAGGTAAAGTGGGGGGCTTACGCTGTATCAGCGCGTAGCTGCGGGCGCTCATCTCCCGTCTCCTTGGCCTTTGAGCCTGTGGTGGAATAGTCCCTTACCCCGGGACATGGGGCCAGCATGAAATCCGGGTTTCCACAGTTTACCTTCCCTAGGTTGCCCTAGGTACCCATTTATCGACCAGTGAAGGATGGAAACCTGGGTGAGGTCCGCGCCGTCCTCGTCCGGGATCGAACTCGGGCCCACGGATTCGTAGCCAGACGCGCTAGCCACTGCACCGTGGCACACATCAGTCTGAACACCTTCACCAGCCATCTGGCAGGGTCTTCCTGTCCCCTCTCCTCACGTGTCCTACTCTCCAGCCACCGTAGGAATGCGTTCTTGAAGCAGAACCCGCTCGGCACCGGAATTTTCCAGTCCCGTGTGGCAAACCAGGTGTACAAGTTCTTCTTCAGATTAAAGCAATAGAATGGGAAGATGAATAACTATATACACATGAACCACGCTCGCACACACACACACACACACACACACACACACACACACACACACACACACACACACACACACACACACACACACTCACTCACTCACTCACTCACTCACTCACTCACTCACTCATTCACTCACTCACTCACTCTATCTAGCTATCTAGCTAGCTAGCTGTCTGTCTTTGTGTGTCTCTTAGTCTTGCCATTCACATAACTTGTGCTTCTCTTTTTTTTTCATTCATGCACACACACACACACACACACACACACACACACACAGAGAGAGAGAGAGAGAGAGAGAGAGAGAGAGAGAGAGAGAGAGAGAGAGGAGAGAGAGAGAGAGAGAGAGAGAGAGAGAGAGAGAGAGAGAGAGAGAGAGAGAGAGATTGACCACAGTTACACTTACAGTTACAGTTGCATTTGAAAGAAATAACATAAACAGCTAATGAAAGAACAAATGAAAAACACAATGGAAGACTCACTAGAAAACAAGTAAAAGCTAAAAGAAACTAAAAGTTAATGGAAACCACAATCAACATAACATCATGCCAAAAAAAAAAATAATAGTAATAATAATAATAAGATTAATAAAGAAAAGTAACTATACGGTCCACAAAAAATGACAAAAATCTGTGAACTTAAACATTAAAACAGACTATTACCATTCATTAAAATTATGAACTAAACCAAACCATAACTAAATGACAGCCACTGCTAAAGCGAAAGAAAAATCTATTCCGTCATTGCCATTCCAGCAATGTCCAATCCATTATACTCATTACTGAAATGATTTAAGAACATCATGAACAATTTTACAAACGACATCGTATGTGTACTTATCAGTGAACAGTTCCTCAACCCTAGTTAAACCAACACTTTGCCTAAGCCCTAATACCACTCGTAACGGGACAATTCTCAACAACAACAACAACAACATGCCACTCACTCTGTCTGAACCTCTCCACACACACACACACACACACACACACACAGACGCTCTTCTCTTGGTAGCTGACCCCGGCCACGTCTGTTCCACCTTCCTATTTCAATACACAAGTTATGACTCGATACACGGAAGCGAGTGAAGGCCATTCATTCTAAAACGATCGTTCACCGTAAAATATGACGTTCCTTGTACTATATACCGTGAAGCGTATAATTGGGATTCATATGACGGTACTATACTTCAGTAGACCTTGATTGAACCAGTAGACGCTGTGATACGCTCATATACATTTTGCATTAAGTCATTCATGTCCGGTACATTGGTATCTCCAAACCTTCGAATAGCCCGGCTCAGTGTTGTTTTACTTCTAGTAGTATCTATTTATATTGAAAACATCAAGGGATCATCTGTCAATTGTGACCTTCCTAATATCATTTCTGAGAAGAACTGATGTTGTTTGAAGTTCACTAAGTGTGGTAAGTAGGGGGCATCCAACCTCGGCGTAACATATGTATATACATCATTGCATTGGGAGTAGATTGCCTCACTCCCAGAAGATATTTAAGAGCCCAATTTACAAACACACACACACACACACACACACACACACACACACACACACACACACACACACACACACACACACACACACACACACACACACACACACACACACACACACGGTGTTGAGGTAAATCCACAATAAAAGCTTGTACACTTATTAATTAAGCAAGCTGACGTCTTTGTATAATCCAAGCCCAGGGTCTCTCTTGTCTCTAGAAGGCAGAAGGGTAGACACGCCCAGCACTCATCTGAGGTAACTAATACCTACAGTTGCCTGAAGATGGGAACTGAGGTATCCCCAAACATCATAGAAAGTACTGCACTTGATTAAATGATGTTTTTATTGTGGATTTACTTCAGGTCTTATCCCTTGAGGATGAGTGCCGGATTCCCTACGACATGAAGGAAAAAGGAGAGATTGGAGAGATTAGAGAGAGAGAGAGAGAGAGAGAGAGAGAGAGAGAGAGAGAGAGAGAGAGAGAGAGAGAGAGAGAGAGAGAGAGATTATGAGATTTTAACGACTGATTTTGATGAAATGCGTCCTTGGATTTCGGTATGAGATGACATGAGAGCATGAAACAAACATATGACAGCCACGTGACGGAATGATACGTCAATATACATACAGTATCAACACATACAATATATACAGAGAATTAAGCTCCTCCTCCTCCTCCTCCTTTTTCCATGTGAGGCTGACAGTGAAGGCGTGTATGTGCCTGCGCTGCGATATGTCCCAACGCTCACTCTCTTGCAGGCCTACTGCTGCCGGCTGAGTGTGGAGAAGCGTCGTCTGGAAACGGTGAGCGATGCCTTAGGCTTAGTGGATGGCATCAGCAGTCTGCTGAGAGGCATCGAGAAGGGAAACACTCCGTGGAAGGCTGCATGGAGATGGAGCAAGGACACTAACCGAGCAATTCTCAGCGATCTGCTGACAAAGGCCGCGGCTGCCAACTGCCCTGTTACTGCCGCTTTTCTGCACAGGGCAGGAGCGTGGCCTTTCTTTAACTCCGCCTCGGGTGGCAGTAGTGCCCTGCACGCCGCGCTGGATGCCGGCCACCAGGGCATGGCGGAGCTGCTAATCAAGGACCTCGGTGCCTGCATCTATGTGCCAGACAGACATGGTCGCCTTCCACTGCACATCATGGCCGACGAACAGAGACAGCGGATGGAACAGGTGAGGCAGACAGGCAGGAAGGCAGGCTGGCTGGCTTGGTGGCTGGCTGGCTGGCTGGCTGGCTGGCTTGGTGGCTGGCTGGCTGGTTGGCTGGCTGGCTGGCTGGCTGGCTGGCTGGCTGGGGGAATTGTGTTTTGAGGCATTAAATACTATCAAGTTTTCTCTGCCCCAATTAGAACTGTTAGAGGGATCAGAAGTGTCGTCGCATTCTCTGGCGTCCTTGAATGATCTGTTGTTGTTAACTTGCAAAGGATTGAAAATCTCTGAAAAGACGTGGAAAAGTGTAGAGTGGTATCCTCAGTGTAGGAATGAATAGGGCAAGACGTTTAGTAAAGAAAGAAGAGTTAAGTAAGATAAAAAGAGTTAGTGACAGGACAGAGCCCTGAGAAACACCACTGTTGATACATTTAGACTAACAGTGGCCATCTACTACAGCATCAATAGAGCGGTCAGAGAGGAAACTTCAGATAAAGTTTTATACGGAATGATAGAGAGAAGAGTTTTGAGGTATAACAAAAGCTTTTGATGTACCTAACCCTACAGTAAAAGTTTGGCAAAATCTCTAAAAGAGGATAACCAAGACTCAATAGAGTAATCTTGACGGAAGCCATACTGGCGGTGAAACAGAAGATTTGCAAGTGATAGGTGCCCAAGAATGTTCCTCTTGGAGACCTCGTGGAGATTAAGAAACCTTAGCCAATTAAGAGATTAAAGCAATAGAATGGGATTACCATATGGGATGTGATTGAAGGAGACAGAGAGAGAGAGAGAGAGAGAGAGAGAGAGAGAGAGAGAGAGAGAGAGAGAGAGAGAGAGACCCCACACCCACACCAACACAGTGTTGTTGTTGTAGTTATTTCTATTATTATTACTATTATTATTATTATTATTATTATTATTATTATTATTATTATTATTATTATTATTATTATTATTATCATTATTATTATTATTATTATTATTACCATTATCATTATTATCATTATTATTATTATTATTATTATTATTATTATTATTATTATTATTATTATTATTATTATTATTATTATTATTATTACCAATATCATTATCATCATTATCATTATTATTATCTTTATTATCATTATCATCATAATCATCACCTTCAGGTATTATCATCATCATCATCATCATCATAATCTTCTTCAATTATTATTATCATTATCATCATCATCATCTTCAATTATCATCAACATTATTATTATTATTATTATTATTATTATTATTATTATTATTAGTAGTAGTAGTAGTAGTAGTAGTAGTAATAGTATTACTCTCTCTCTCTCTCTCTCTCTCTCTCTCTCTCTCTCTCTCTCTCTCTCTCTCTCTCTCTCTCTCTCTCTCTGTCTGTCTGTCTGTCTGTCTATCTCTCTCTCTCTCTCTCACTGGTGAGACAGAGGCTCTTCGAGGAGGAGCGGCAGAAACTGACCGATATGGAGCTCCGCCAGAAAGGAGATCGCGAAAAGGCTGCGGCGAGGACAGCGCTGGAGGTACAGAGGATTCTTTTTAACATCCACAAGAAGAGTGATAGTGAGACTGTTTTCCAAGGTGATGGCCGCGCCTGTTTGCTGCTGGCTGCACGCAAAGGTCTGCTGCAGCTGACTCATCTGCTGCTGCAGGAGAGTGCCCCCCTAGTGGACGAGGTGCTGGAGGACGCATGCAGCACCACCGCCCTTCACCAGGCAGCCTCGCATGGTCAAGATGGCTGCGTGGCGCTGCTAGTGAGCGCCGGAGCTAACACATAGAAATGCGACACCTACGGCCAGACGCCTAGAGTCCTGGCTGCCATGTTTGGCCACAAAAGTACTGCTGAATTGCTGGGCGAACTAGATAAAAATGTGCAGAAGCTTCTTTGCAGCTCACCCACCCCTGACGAGAAGGCGACGCAGGGATTTAAAGCGTATATGAAGCTTTATGAAAAAATTAAATTTAAAGGTCTGAAGCCGTATGACCGTCACCATCCCGACCACCTCACAAGGAAGATTCTGAAGAACATAGGGCTAAGAAAGCTGAAGCAGGAGGCTCAGCGGCTGTTCGTTGACTTGTCACGGGGCGAGGCCCTTGAAATACATGACGTGGTGATGGCAGAACTGAAAGCCATTATGGATAAGGTGTCAGCCAAGGAATCCCACCTACCGCGGCGACCTGAGGCTGGCGGGCAGCTCTCGGGACGGCTCCAAGTTGTACGCCCCTGACGAGTTTGACGTAAATATCGTCATTCAGCGAGAAGGCGTGAGAGCAAAAGTCAATGAGAGAAGGGAGGAGGAAGCCCCGCTGAAGGGCAGGTTAGAGATATCTGTAGACACTGACAACCCACACCTTCAGGAGAATAATTTCATGGCCAATCTGTACGAGGAAGTGCACCGCTGCCTTGCTAACCATACCCTGCAGGACAAAAGACTGAGCCTGGTGCCGCCGGGCCTGACAAGCACGCAGGTGGGCGTGGCACTCGCCCTGGCCTGGCAGGGACAAGAGTATCCTCTGCTGCTGGTCGGCGTGGACCTGGTGCCGGTGCTGGAGGTGCCGTGGCCAGAACAAATCCCCAGACCCTTCCTCACTCCCGGGGACACCAACACTATACAGATCAGTAATGCCGCGGACGGCACATGGCGCTGCAGCTTTGCCTTGACAGAGGCACAGGTGCTGGAGACGTTGAGCCGCGAGGAACTCATGACATTTTTGATGGGAAAGTTACTTCTTTCTTGCCTCAAGGCCGAACGCTGGATGTCACGACACAAGAAGAGCTTGTACACCTGGTTTGCCACACGGGATTGGAACATTCCGGTGCCGAGCGGGTTCTGCTTCAAGAACGCATTCCTACGGGGGCTGGAGAGTAGGAGGCGTGAGGAGAGGCTACAGGAAGACGCTGCCAGATGGCTGGTGGAGGTGTTCAGACTGATGTGTGCAGACCCAGAGGAATCACGAGAGCACCTCACAACTGTAAACAGCTCCGCCTACTTTGGAGGGGACTGTGAGGGCCGCAAACCTGGAGATGGGGCGCCCATCATTGTACAGTGTCTGGAGGAGGACTTGGAAGAGACGCAGCTGACCAACGAGATCTGAGCCAAGACAGCCAGACCAAGGTGAGGAACATACTGTTGGGACTGCACCTCTGGATGCTGATGATGCAACTCCATGGTGATGATACGCAGTGATTCATACCACCCTCTGTAAACCTCTCCTTCACACACACACACACACACACACACACACACACACACACACACACGGAGAGAGAAGAAGAGAATAAAATTTTCATCAATGAAGACTTGACGCCACTGAGAACTGCACAGTTGAAGATGGCTAAGGATGAAGCGGCTGTTAGGAACGTCACCACCAGGGATGGAAGACTACTTACTGGCGTGGCTCGTGCGTGGACAAGGAGAGAGAGGCCTATGGGGATCACTACACCGGAGGATCTGTTTGAAGTGGCCAGCGACTCACCTCACTGGAAACGTCTGCAACTGGATGAAGTAGTAGGATGTGGCGGGAGTACAGCACTATCCTAAGAGTATTCAATGCTGTGTAAACAACAAGGCAGGTGAGCAAGAACATTTTACACTGAACATAACACCTACAACAGTCCTACACGCAGTGAAATACCGATACTTTGCAAAGACACCAACGACACAACACTGAGACACAACGCTGAGACATAACACTGACACACAACACTGAGACACAACACAACACCAATGACACAACACTGAGACACAACACTGAGACATAACACTGAGACACAACACAACACCGAAGAGAGAGACAGTACTTCGAAACTTCTAACTGATGATGACAGTGATATGATGAATGATCGTATGAACTATGATATCAACAGGGAGAGTAGCCTGCCTATATTGGATAAACCCCCTACTACTACTACTACTACTACTACTACTGCTGCTGCTGCTGCTGCTGCTGCTGCTGCTGCTGCTGCTGCTGCTGCTGCTGCTGCTGCTGCTGCTGCTGCTGCTACGGATGTGGTAACAGCATGTATCATGAAGTTAAGAAAAACAATAAATTCCCTGGTTCTGATTGTACTATCAAGGAATATATTAAATGTACTTACTTCAGATATATTCTGCCCTCTCCACGTCTGCTACTATGTACAGTTAGTTCTTGATGAAGGTGTACTGTACTATTCCCATTGGAGTGGACGATTGGGGCATATATATATGATAGTGCCGTTGTACAGTATATACATAAAAACAAAGGAGACGTCACAGATACCATGCAGTCAATAACTACAGGGGAATGAATAACTTAATTGTATGTATGGCAAAGTGGTTTGTTTACCTCCATACTGAACCAGCGTCTCAAACTTTATTCTGACGTTAAAAACATAATTAATGAAACACAGGAAGGATTTAGGCAGGAATATTCCACTCTGGACTATATAATTATATTTGCTTACGTGATGTATTATTGTTGATCTCTTTAAGTGGATTACAAAAAATATAAAAAAACTTTTGATTCTGTGTGGAGAGAAGGGTTGTGGAATAAACTTGTTAGGGATAATGTTAATGGTAAATTGTTAAATGTTATTCATAGTACATATGATAATATTAAGTCCTGTGTAATGGTTAATGAACAGGTCTGTCTGTCTGTCTGTCTGTCTGTCTGTCTGTCTGTGTGGCACTTTTACATGTAATATGGGAGTGAGAGAGGGAGAAAACTTGTGAGTCACCATTGCTTTTTTGCTTTCCATGTTAAGGATTTACAGGAAAAAAACTTATTGAATTTAATTGTTATTACCAAGATTTTGATGACTTAATGACTTGATGATTACTGAAGTGATTTGTATTAATATACAGTATGCAGATGATGACATAATTGTAATTAGTACCTAGATTTTGATGACTTGATGACTTGATGATTACTGAAGTGATTTGTGTTAATGTATGCAGATGATGATAATTGTATTATTAGTACCTAGATTTTCATTACTGTTTTCCTGATGGTTACTGAAGTGATTTGTGTTAATGTATGCAGATGATGATAATTATAATTACCTATGTTTCCATTACTGTTTTCTTGATGATTACTGAAGTGATTTGTGTTAATGTATGCAGATGATGATAATTGTAATTACCTATGTTTCCATTACTGTTTTCTTGATGGTTACTGAAGTGATTTGTGTTAATGTATGCAGATGACACAGTGTTACTATGTGACAGCGAAGCAAACAAACATGAGCCAGGCAGTAACAGCGCTTTATACTTATTGTTCCGAGTAATAAAAGTTAAAGGTTAACTGTGACAACAACACTAAAATAATAGTATTTAACAGAGGACAAGACTTAGTGCAAACAAACAATTATAATTTCCAATGAGGTGGTGAGAACCATCTACCACAAATAAGTTTTAAGGTTTATTATGCACCTGACAGGAGGTTGTGTGTGCATGCAACACTCACACACTATTTGAAGTGGACTTTGGATAAGAGGGGAAAGTCACCTCATTGTTGTTCACAACCACAAAATCACTTGGTAAACCAGCATCAAGGGACACCTTCCGCCGCTGCACGAGGGACATTATTTAAGATGCTAGCATTAATCTATTCATATTTTCACCTCACTCTACTGGATCAGCCTCTTCCAGCAAGGCAGCGATTTATCTACCACTGTCAACCACTGTGAGAACAATAGGAGGGGCTAGAATATCTACGTTCAGTAATCAGCATCAGCCTGGTAAAGAGTTGTTGATATAGACAGTGCATGGTGTGGTTCTATATGTTAAAATAATATAGCGTTTTTATATTACTGTACATGTTACATTGTCAAGAAATGGGAACTAAATGTTTAATTGGCCTGTGTTTATTGTTTTAGTTGTTGATATAGACAGTGGTGTGGTTCTATATGTTATGACAAATTAGGGTTTCTATATTACTGTACATGTTACATTGTCAAGAAATGGGAATTAAATGTTTAATTGGGCTGTGTTTATTGTTTTCCTCTGTAGCATTGTGTATACGGAGCAATTTTGAGCAACCATTCTGAAGCTCTCATTGGGTGACTTAGTATGCTGTCAAACGAGGGAAGTGAAATTATAAGATTAAGCAAATCCTTACCAAGGCTGAAGGTTGATCTTAATTCCACGAGCATTGGAGTGCGTCACTTAGACACTGAATGCCCACCCATGCCCAACTCTTAAGCCTTGAATACATCCACACAGGCCATCAACTTTTGGTCTGGTTCGCTCAAAGCTACACTCTAAACCTGAAGACTGAGCGGGGAGGCGCCACGCCACGGAGCATCTCATTTCATGCCTACTGCAGTGACGCAGCCAAACGCTGTCTACTGCTGGCTAAGTATTCGCTTCATCTCATCATTTTAAAACACTCTCAACACTTCGTCTATAAACCACCAACGATGGAAACTTTTGAAAATATATTTACTTGCTTTCTTCATCTCTCTCTCTCTCTCTCTCTCTCTCTCTCTCTCTCTCTCTCTCTCTCTCTCTCTCTCTCTC
>CM035215.1:2618912-2629079 GCA_020233015.1 Callinectes sapidus | reverse complement strand
GAGAGAGAGAGAGAGAGAGAGAGAGAGAGAGAGAGAGAGAGAGAGAACCTAAGTCTCACAAACAAGATACTGAGAAGAGATTTGAACTGTTCCCGAGTTCCTGGTATTAAATGTGTGTACGTAAATGAGGAAACAAGATGATTGTAAGAACGAAGCGAGGCTGGAATGGACTTAAATCAAAGAAAAAAAACATGGAAAATAAAAGAAGGGACGAAATGGACATTAAACGAGAAGGAAATGAATGAGATAAAATGTAGTAAGAGGGAAATGTTTTTTTTAGAATAATGAGAACATGAAATAGGAGTAGATTAAAAATGGAATTAATAAGTGATTGATGGATGGAGGAAAAGGAGGAATTAAATGAAACAGAAGGGGAAAAATGATGGAAGGGTAGATTAGGTCCAAATGAGAATAGATGTGATGGATCATTAACTCTAAAGACTGGAATAACTTGTGAGAGGGAAAGAATAAAGGAATCATGAGGAATTAATGAATTGGTAAATGAAAGGGACTCTCATAAAGAAAAATGTAATGCGAACAAAATGAGGTTGTAACAGAATATAGTGAAAAAATATGCAGAATTGAAATAAGTGTGTAAAAACCAGCGGAAGAATGAGTGAAGTGAGACAAAATGAGAAGCAGAAATGTGAAAGTCGAGTTTCAAATCAGTATTTTGATTTGTAATATATTTATGGCGGAAAGGAAGCACCTCTCTCTCTCTCTCTCTCTCTCTCTCTCTCTCTCTCTCTCTCTCTCTCTCTCTCTCTCTCTCTCTCTCTCTCTCTCCCTCTCTCTCTCTCTCTCTTGGGTCTCCTGGTATTTATGTCGTGGAAAAAAAGAATGAAGATTTATAATAAGATGGGTGCGATGCTTGATTTTGTCAGGTCAGGTTAGTTTAGGTTTGGTCATGCTTTTTTTTTCTTAGATACATAATTAAATGAGATAAAATGAGGCAATTCGAGTCTATTTACTGTGATTTACTGTATTTTTTTTCTTTCTTGGTTTTTCCTTATTTGCTTTGAACACTGTTAGTTAGTCAAGAGAAAAAAGAAAGTAGAAGAAAAAAAAATGAATAAAGAATTAATACAAAACATAGAAAAAAGAAAGAAAACAACACTATTACTTTAGAAAAATATTGGGAAAAAGATGAAAAAAGGGGGAAAAATACAGGACAAAATAATCATCTTGAAAAAATGTACTTCCTTTTGCAATTTGCGTCATTTTTTACCACCAACATCACCACCACCACCACCACCACCACCACCACCACCACCACCAGTACTTTAACTTTCTCAGCATCATTTGTCACAATTGAGGCTGCCAGGTGTGCTCAAGCCTTTACCTTCCATGACCTTGACCTTTGCTAATCAGATGGCAGCGTTATTAAAGCCGTGAATTGAAGGAGGAGGAGGAATACAAAGGAATACAAAGGAATACAAAGGAAAGCCAAGCAGCAGCAGACCTTTTGGTCCTTTCAAGGCTGCTTGATTACTACTGCTAACTATCTACAGGAAAGAGAGACAGGACAATACAGGAGAAGGCTCCTCCCCACCCACCACTCCCTCCAGCTTTCGCTGGCATGGAAAATAGTTTGGAAAAGTACCATGCAGTATGGAAAAACTAGCATGGAATTTTCACAGGAAAGGATGAAAGGAAATTTTGCTATTCACCCTACAATGGTGAACTTTACATGTCTATCTGAAAAAGAAAAGAGACACAAAAACCATCACAATAAGAGGAGATACGTGTTAAGATTATTCGGACAAGAAGAGAGTTTGTTGGGGGTTTGCTTTTAAATATTTATCAATTTTGTTTTTGAGTGATGGAATAGAGCTGCTGTTTACAATTTCAGAGGGCAGCTTATTCCAGATGTTAACAATTCTGTTAAAGAAAAAGTACTTAGCCTCGTGAGATTTAAAGCGCTTAGGTTTAATTTTGCATCCATTATTTCTTGTTGTGTGTGAATTATCAATGTTAAAATACTTATTAACGTTAAGATTATAGTGGTACCTCTTGATTCGAACTTAATTCGTTCTTTTTGGCTGTTTGAAAGCGAAAATTCGAATTAGGAAGCATTTTTTACCATTGAAATTAATGTAAAAACATTTAATCGGTTCCAGTTTATTTTAAATAAAAAAAAATGCTACACTCAACCCCACCTATTGCAAGAAATTGGTCCCTTGACATCGCCGCAATACCTAAATACCTAAAAAATAACTAAAAACGCAATAGCCATTGTTAAGAAGTAATGGAAAAAAATATAATTGGTCCTGACCCACCAGAGTGGCAACATGATTTAACATATCGGCACCTTGTTTTCCCCTCATTTCATCATGAATCATAAATATCCTTCACATTTTGAGAATATAAAGTAAACACAGACATGAAATGAGTAAGAAATAAATAAATAAATAAAAAGCCAAACAGGCATAACAAAACACTTATTTACTTCGGTGTGAAACTCTCGAGTTCCGATGAAGACTAGACAAGCCTCCCCCCGGGTCCCGCCTCCCTCCCATGCACTAAATACAGGAACAAATTGTGTTGTTATAGCCCCCTTCCCCCTCCCTCCGTCTTTATCCTCTCCCATTCGATACGCAAACAGACCGAGTAGGCCACCCTCCCCCACTCTCTCCCTCCTCCAGCCACTCACCATCCTCTCTCCCTTCTCCCCCCCCTCTCTCTCTCTCACATCCAGCACGCACTCCCCTCTCTCTCTCTCTCTCTCTCTCTCTCTCTCTCTCTCTCTCTCTCTCTCTCTCTCTCTCTTATCAAGTAGAATATATTCTTACAGCATCATTTCCAACAGGAATTATTTCAAGAAAAGTATAAATTATTGTACAAAAATGCAAATTACTGTAATTATCGTAGTTTGCGTATATGACAATGATATTTCACAATTTATTCTTTATTGATTGTTTAAAGTGTTCAATATATCTTCATTAGTAAATAAGTTTGCCAGTGACCAGAGTAGAAGGCCGCATTGACTGCGGTGGTAGGTAGAAAGTGATCAGGGTTGGGGGCTGGAGTAATCAAGGCAACTAGGGGCCAGAGTGACTTGAAAGCCGTTCCAGAGTCGCAATAGAGAGAGGTGTTCACGGCGAAGACGTGCAAGCGAGAACGGCCGGGTCTCGCGCTTGCACGGGAAGGCGGCGTTGGCTGCCACATGTTTTTGTGTTCGAATTGTGAGGCCGCGTTCGGATAGTAGTCAGATTTTGTTCGCCAAATGTGTTCGGATTGGGAAGTGTTTGAATCAAAGGGTGTTCGAATCAAAAGGTACCAATATATATATATATATATATATATATATAGAATATTATATATATATCTATATATATATATAGATATAGATATATATCATATATATAAATATATATATATATATATATATATATATAGTGGCATGTATGAGAGGTTTCACTCTTTTTACTGACTGTCTTCAGCTTCTTTCTCACCGCCAGAATGTTGCAACTCTTGCTATCTTCTATCGCTATTTTAATGCTAAGTGCTCTGTTTGATCTTGCTAGCTGCATGCCTCCCGTCCTCCTGGGACCTTGCTACACAAAACTTTTCTCCTCCTCTCACCTTTATTCGGTCCATTTCTCTAACACAAGACCTAACCAGTACTCCCAACCATTCATTCCTTTCAATGGTAAACTCTGGAACTCCCAACCTGCCTGCCTTTGTATTTCCAATTTCCTTTGGCTTGAGTCTATTTAAGAGGGGTGTTTGAAGACATTTTCTCCTGACTTTCAGCTAACTCTGTTGACTTTTCAGGGGACTGGGAATTAGTAGGATATTTTATTTTCACTATTTTGTGCGGCTCTTGGCCAACACTTAAGAAAATTGGAATTGTAAATTACAATAGCAGCATAACTATAATTGAACAAATGAGAGTTATGAATGATAGAAATGGTGGGGATTGATGATCCTGTGTAAAAACAAGAAGGAAATAGATCTTGACAAAACTGAAACACAACATAAAGACCTCTTGTTACCTAAACGAAATATGAGAGTTTGGGAATTCATACTGATTGTAGTGTATCTTAGTGTTGGTGGCAGAGGTAGAAATAGTGTGATAAAAAAAGGAACTGAAAGGATACTTCAAAGTAGGTAAATCTGATAACCCATATTAATTGTAAGAGATTTTAATGCCCATGTATGGTTCAAATGGGTTAGTGGGGGGGGGAGAATGGGACAGCTTCGTCGCAGTGGTTCTTGGCTTGCTGGGGGGGAATGACAAGGTCAACAACTATGTTGTTGAGCTTGTTGAGAGCTTGGTGACAAAGTACGGCAAGATGGGTTGCGGGATGTCCCTCAAAGTCCAAATCCTTGATGCTCATGTTGATAAATTCAAGGAGAGCATGAGGACGTACTCCGAGAAAGAAGGCGAGCGCCTCCACCAGGATATATTGGATTTTGAACGCCGCTACCGAGGGTCATATAATGGAAACATGATGGAAAACTATATTTCGGGACTGATTCGTGAAAGTAATCTCCAGTATAAGAGTAAATCTACAAGAAGTACTCATTTCTAATGTTTATATTGTCTCACTTAAGTAATTCTTGAATAAATAAATGATATTATTACATCAAATGTCGTTCTGGATTCACTTTGTGCAAATCAAACTTCTAATTTGCCACTTTGTCCCCACGAATAGAGGAAAATTTCATAAATATCCTTATCCTAGACTTTAAAGTAAATTAGAAATGAACACAAGTATTTCTCATGTTTTGTAGAACTAAGCAAACAAAAAGTAGCAGTTTCAACTCAAGGGCAACAATTTGTTACACAGTGTTGTCATTGTTGCTCTTGCCGTTTGTTCATTGTTTTTGTTGTTATTGTTGTTGTTGTTGTTGTTGTTGTTGTTGTTGTTGTTGTTGTTATGGTTGTTGCTGTTGTTGTTGTTGCTGTGGTTGTTGTTGATGTTATTGTTGTTGTTGTTGTTGTTGTTGTTGTTGTTGTTGTTGTTGTTGCGATTGTTGTTGTTGTTTATGTATGTTGTCGTTGTGGTTGTTATTATTATTATTATTATTATTATCATTATTATTATTATTATTATTATTATTATTATTATTATTATTATTATTATTATTGTTGTTGTTGTTGTGATTGTTGATAATGTTGTTATTGTTGTTTTTGTTGTAATTATTGTTGTGGTTGATAAAGTTGTTATTCTTGTTGTTGTTGTTGGTGTTATTGTTGCATAGTAGTAGTAGTAGTAGTAGTAGTAGTAGTAGTAGTAGTAGTAGTAGTAGTAGTAGTAGTAGTAGTAGTAGCAGCAGTAACAGTAGCAGTAGTAGTAGTAGTAGTAGTAGTAGTAGTAGTAGTAGCAGTAGCAGTAGTAGTAGTAGTAGTAGTAGTAGTAGTAGTAGTAGTAGTAGTAGTAATAGTAGTTTCAGTAGCAGCAGCAGTAGCAATAGCAGCAGCAGCCGCAGTAGTAGCATTAGTAGTAGTAGTAGTAGTAGTAGTAGTAGTAGTAGTAGTAGTAGTAGTAGTAGTAGTAGTAGTAGTTGTTGTTGTTGTTGTTGTTGTTGTTGTTGTTGTTGTTGTTGTTGTTGTTGTCGTAGTATATAGTAATAGAAAAAGTAGTAGTAGTAGTAGTAATAGTAGTAGTAGTAGTAGTAGTAGTAGTAGTAGTAGTAGCAGTAGCAGTAGCAACAGTAGTAGTAGTAGTAGTAGTAGTAGTAGTAGTAGTAGTAGTAGTAGTAGTTTCAGTAGCAGCAGCAGTAGCAATAGCAGCAGCAGCCGCAGTAGTGATAGTAGTAGTAGTAGTAGTAGTAGTAGTAGTAGTAGTAGTAGTAGTAGTTGTTGTTGTTGTTGTTGTTGTTGTTGTTGTTGTTGTTGTTGTTGTTGTTGTTGTTGTTGTTGTTGTTGTCGTAGTATATAGTAGTAGAAAAAGTAGTAGTAGTAGTAGTAGTAGTAGCAGTAGTAGTAGTAGTAGTAGTAGTAGTAGTAGTAGTAGTAGTAGTAGTAGTAGTAGTAGTACATAGTAGTAGTAGTAGTAGTAGTACTAGTAGTAGTAGTAGTAGTACTAGTAGTAGTAGTAGTAGTAGTAGTAGTAGAAGTAGTAGTAGTAGTAGTAGTAGTAGTAGTAGTAGAAGTAGTAGTAGTACATAGTAGTAGTAGTAGTAGTGCTATTGATAGTTGATTTTGTTGTTGTAATATAAAAAATAAAGAAATAACCAGAAAAAATAAAGAAATAGAACAATCGTGACGCCTTTAGGTGAGCAGCAGCATTATTCCGTAGTTTTATTCCGTATTTATTTATATTTATTCCGTTTTTGCTGTGATTAATTTTTATTTCACTTCACTTATACACATTACTTTTCTTTGACACAGTTTTCTCCTATGCACAAAGGAAACAGCAAAAGCAAATTCAACGAAAGAAGAAAAATACAATAGGATGTTCCTTCCCCCTTCCTCCCCCCCCCCCCTCTCCTACCGAAAAAAGGGTTGAGGGGTAACAAACAGAAGTAAACAAAAGACATATATTGAAGTTCATGAAGGGAGACACTTCAACACCTTTTTTTCCTAACTAAGTTTCCATACTCCGGCAGTCCTCGAAACGTCTCTCTCTCTCTCTCTCTCTCTCTCTCTCTCTCTCTCTCTCTCTCTCTCTCTCTCTCTCTCTCTCTCTCTCTCTCTCTCTCTCCCTCTCTCTCTCTCTCTCTCTCTCACACACACAC
The DNA here is from genome assembly GCA_020233015.1 of Callinectes sapidus. Taxonomy (NCBI): domain Eukaryota; kingdom Metazoa; phylum Arthropoda; class Malacostraca; order Decapoda; family Portunidae; genus Callinectes; species Callinectes sapidus. Next base: position 2,622,389 of record CM035215.1, on the reverse strand, counting down.
ACACACACACACACACACAAGATACTGGAAAGGGATTTGAACTGTTCCCGAGTTCCTGATAACAAATGCGTATAGATGAGGAAACAAGATGATTGTGAGAACGAGGCGAGGCTGGAATGGAAACATGGAAAACATGGAAACATGGAAAATAAGAGAAAAGATGAAATGGACACAAAAAGAGAAGGAAATGAATGAGATGAAATGTAGTAAGAGGGAAATTATTCTTAGAATAATGAGAACAAGTGCCTGTTTGAGTGCATGCACTTTTTATATGTTACTTATACTGTCTGTCAGTCACTGCTGCTGCTGCTGCCTGCTAGTCCACTGGCAGGCTGCAGCGGGAGGCAGCAGTTCAGGGTGTGTCTGTGTGAGTCATTTGCACACACACACACACACACACACACACACACACACACACACACACACACATTTCAACTGTAAAGGTGTGAACTGGAAAGAAATGGAAGGGAGTGGAACCGAAGGATCATGGAGTGAAGAAATGCTGAAATTAGCCATGGAGAACACACTGGACCAGTGGGTGGAGGATTTCACGAGACTCAGAGGAGAGGATGAACCATCAATGTTAGATCTGGTATTCACAAAAAAAAAAAAACAGAACTCCAACCCATCATAAAATATCTAAGCCCAATGGGAAAAAGTGACCATGTATTGATGGAAGTAGAACTACAAGAAGGGACATTGGCAAGAAGGGGGAAATTATTATAAAAGTGGAAGATTAAATTATGCGAGGGCAAACTTTGAAGGCTTAAGGGAATTTTTTGAAAGGACAGATTGGAGAGCAATCATGAACGGCAAAACAGCACAGGAGAAGTACAAAATATTCCTGAAGAGGTATCGAGAAGGTGTGGAAAGATATGTACCAAAATACAAACTAAGGGATAGCAAATACACCTGATATAATGCTAGATGTGCAGAAGCGAAGTGAGCAAAAGACTGAACTTGGAGGAAACTGAAGAAGCAGAGGAATGAAATTAATAGAGAGATATATAATGAAGCAAGGAACGAGTATGTCAGGATAAGAAGAGAGGAAGAAATAGCTTTTGAAAAGGACATAGTAAAGAAATGTGAAGATGAACCCAAAACTCTTCTATAAATACGTAAATGGAAAAATGAAATGTAAAGAGACCATAGACAAGATAATAAAGGGAGGAAAAACATACCAAACAGCAGAAGAGCTCAGTGAAATTATGAATGAGAGCTTCAAGTCAGTATTCACAGTAGAGGAGCAGTTTATAGAACCAAACATGACAGAGGCAGAGGGGGGTCTCAAGGAGGTTGTGGTGCAGAAGCAAGACATTGGAAGATTGTTAGAAAATCTAGATGTAAGAAAAACAATGGGACCAGATGGAGTGTCAGGCTGGACACTAAAGGAATGCAAAGAGCAATTAATACAGCCAATTTGGGAAGTGATTACAAACTCAATTAAGGAAGGGAGGGTGCCAAAAGAGTGGAAGAGGGCCAACATTGTGCCTATATACAAAGGAGGAAAGAAGACTGACCCGCTGAATTATAGACCTGTCTCACTAACAAGTGTGGTCAGCAAAATATGCGAGATACTAATTAAAGAGAAGTGGGTGAGATACCTGGAGGACAACAAAGTTATATCCAATAGGCAATTTGGCTATAGGCAAGGGAAATCATGTGTCACAAACCTGCTAAGTTTCTATACGCAAGTAACTGAAGGAATTGAAGACAGAGACGGATGGGTAGATGTTGTCTACCTGGATATCAAAAAAGCATTCGATACAGTTCCACATGAGAGACTATTATGGAAACTAAAGCACATAGGTGGACTACGGGGGAAACTATTAGAATGGATGCAGGATTATTTGAAAGATAGAGAAATGAGAACGGTGATCAGGGAGGAAACTTCAAGATGGAGGACTGTAACAAGTGGAGTGAGTACCGCAGGGGTCAATCCTAGCACCCATAATGTTCCAAATATATATAAATGATATGCAGTTTGGCGTGACCAGCTACATGAATATGTTTGCGGATGACGCCAAATTAATGAGTTATTAAAAACACTATTGACTGATAAGAACTACAAGGGGACATAGATAAGATCGATGAATGGAGTAAGACGTGGAAGCTGGCTTTCAATGTAAAGAAATGTCATATGATGGAGATAGGCAAGAGCAAGAGAAGGCCAAAATGGAGCTACAAGATAGGACAGGAGGAGATACCTAAGACAAAAGAGGAAAAAGACCTAGGAGTGGTGATACAGGATACACTGAACCCAGAGCAGCACATAAATAAACTATTTGGATCAACATATAAAATGTTAGCCAATATTAGGGTGGCTTTCCATTACATGGACAAGGACATGATGAAAAGAATTTTAACCAGCATGATACGTCCAAAATTAGAATATGCAGCAGTAGTGTGGTCACCACATGCAAAAAAAGATATAACGAAACTAGAAAGGATCCAAAGAGTAGCCACGAAAATGGTACCAGAACTAAGCGAGCTAACATACGAGGACAGATTAAGAGAAATGGGACTACCAACTCTACAGGACAGAAGAGAGAGAGGTGATCTAATAACTCTGTATAAGATAGTAAATGGTATTGAAAAGCTAGACGAGCAAAACCTGGAGATGGAAGAGGAAACTAGACAAATGACAGGACACTCAAGGAAAATCAGAAAAAGTCGGTGTCTAAAGGACACAAAAAAGTACAGTTTTCCACATAGAATTGTGGACACCTGGAATGGATTGAAAGAAGAGGTTGTTACAGTAACCAATATCCATAAGTTCAAGGAAATGTTAGATATATTGAGATATGGAGACAGGACACTATGAGCCCCGCTCGAACCCTGTATAATACAACTAGGTAAATACAACTAGGTAATACACATGTTGGTAACCATGCAACCAGCCAGCGTGAATGAGAAGCGACTCACTGAGGGAGGGAGGAAGGAGGGTAAAAGAGGTGTAGTGTTTATTATAGTTTCCCTCATAAAGTTTTCTGTTTAGTATTTTCAGAGTACACTCAACTCAAATTCATTGTATGTACATACCATTTCACATGTTTGTAAAAATTACATGTAGAAAATAGTAACATGTTCCTTGTAAACGTGTGCCGGGGGTACCGCCTAAAAGCATGACCCCCTTGGATTTTTTATCAATAAATTAGAGGTCTTGCCATGGTCTCTCTTTCCACCTACTACAGAGATCGATGTGTTATCATTGCGAACTCTGAAAAGCAAGCGAGCGAGCAAGCAGTGGAATATTGTAGAAAGAATGGTGGAGATGGTTAGCTGGTTGATGTTTATAAATCATGGATATTGTATAGGTACAGTACACACTATCGCCTCACACCTTCTAGTACAAAAACTCTCTCTCTCTCTCTCTCTCTCTCTCTCTCTCTCTCTCTCTCTCTCTACGTCTCTCTCTCTACGTCTCTTATTCTCCTCTCCTTCCTCCTATCCCTTCATCGTTTTCTATCTCCTCTC
>CM035215.1:2586986-2596986 GCA_020233015.1 Callinectes sapidus | reverse complement strand
CGGAATGATACGTCAATATACATACAGTATCAACACATACAATATATATACATACAATTAAGCAAAAAACATACAATAAAAACAATATACAAACACACACACATATAATGTTAATGATATATATATATATATATATATATGGCACTTCAAGAAGTTAAGATAAAGAAAATGAGCGAAGTTTCTGTCTGTAAGAAGAGTGTGTGTGTGTGTGTGTATGTGTGTGTGTGTGTGTGTGTGTGTGTGTGTGTGTGTGTACCATAGAAGAAAACTGGATGTGATTTTGAATGGCGATCGTGGTGTTGGTGAAATACAAAGTCACCCATCTCGAGAGGGGAGGAGGCAGAGGCATGAAGATTTTGTTTCGACAACATTATTTGTTGGTGTGCTGCAGCTACTCGATCATGGGTGATGATGATGATGATGATGATGATGCGGTGCAAGGTCTGCAACGCGGCGTGTCACCTACAACCTACATTTCATTGACGTAGTCACCGAAGGTACTATATACTTACTGGCCGAGGAGTGCTAAGGAGAAACTCGTGAGGCAAACGTTTATCCTGACCGAACAGGACGAAATGAGGAGATTCCTTCCTTGATAGTGGAGTGAATGACAGTACGTGTTGAGAGAACAGAACAAGGTGAGGAAGTAGTTCATTTCAAGGTGATTGTGAATCCTGCATGATATTATGACGCAAGACATCCACGATAAGCTCAATAATAAATACATCGCTCAACTTTCCCCTTTGAACTGCGTGAATGAGGAATTACGATGTTTCACTTCTTGATATGAAGTTTTTGGCAGATTGACTGTAAGAGCAAATGACTGAACTCTGTGCCATTATCAGAGAGCAGAGGGCGAAGACCACCTTAATAAGGGCAGATCAGGTGATCGATTATGTACAGCTCTGGAGGCGGAACGCGCGGTCTTGTCTTGGAGAGGGACAAGGACAATGAATCGAGAGAAACTATCAACACAAACGAAAAGAAATGGAAAGCCATCTTGTGTGCATCGTACTTTGAGCAAATCTATGGATATTGAATCCCAAGGTGAACATCCACACACACACACACACACACACAATGTTCTGTAATGTAGGAAACACACCATCCTCCTCCTTCTCCTCCTCCTCCTCGCACTGGTCTTCCTCCTCCTCCTCCTCCTCCTCCTCCTCCTGTGTGTGTGTGCCCGCGCTGCGATATGTCCCAACGCTCACTCTCTCGCAGGCCTACTGCTGCCGGCTGAGTGTGGAGAAGCGTCGTCTGGAAACGGTGAGCGATGCCTTAGGCTTAGTGGATGGCATCAGCAGTCTGCTGAGAGGCATCGAGGAGGGAAACACTCCGTGGAAGGCTGCATGGAGATGGAGCAAGGACACTGACCGAGCAAATCTCAGCGATCTACTGGCAAAGGCTGCGGCTGCCAACTGCCCCGTCACTGCCGCTTTTCTGCACAGGGCAGGAGCGTGGCCTTTCTTTAACTCCGCCTCGGGTGGCAGTAGTGCCCTGCACGCCGCGCTGGACGCCGGCCACCAGGGCATGGCGGAGCTGCTCGTCAGGGACCTCGGTGCCTGCCCCTACGTGCCAGACAAACATGGTCGCCTTCCACTGCACATCATGGCCGACGAACACAGACAGCGGATGGAACAGGTGAGGCAGGCAGGCTGGCTGGCTGGCAGGTTGGCTGGCTGGCTGGCTGGCAGGCTGGCAGGCAGGCTGGCTGGCTGGCTGGCTGGCTGGCTGGAAGAATTGTGTTCTGAGGCATTAAATACTATCAAGTTTTCTCTGCCCCAATTAGAACTGTTAAGCTATGGTTTCCTAGAAAAGCGGTGCCGCTATATTACGTCCGTAACATTACGTTGTGCGGCGAACCTAACCTAACGGCCGCTCAAGGGTGTAAAGTTAGAACTGTGTTGTGATTGCATTACGTTGAGATCAAGCGGAAAGAGAACGCACGCAGTATGGACGATCTAGACACGGCATTATTAGCGAGCAAACACAAGGCGGAGTAGTGAAGTACTCGTACCCGTTAACTATTAGTAAAGAGTTATACCGGCAGAAAACTTGAGAGTGCACCACCAACGTATTCATTAAAAAGAAAAAAAATGTTTATACAACATCCAAGAATGGGAGTCATAAGTCAGTGATGCTAGTGTACGTAACTCCAACACTCTCTCTCTCTCTGTTTTTGTGTGTATAAGGAGTAATAGAATGATGAGCATGGGAATGCATTTATCGACAATAAGAGATCCATCTCTTGTGCTTCATCATGGATATTAGTTGGGTTTATCCCAGTGTGTCCAATTTCAACACCGTAATGTCACACCGTCAACGTAAGAAACCGTCGGCGGAGAGTTTGCTACCGCTATGACGGCCGTCACAACACCGCTATCTTACGTTCACCGCTCTCTAGGAAACCAGTGCCGGGGAAAATAATGTAACAGTTTTTGCGACGTCGTCCAACGTAATGTTACGGACGTAATATAGCGGCACCGCTTTTCTAGGAAACCATAGCTTTAGAGGGATCAGGAGTGCCGTCGCATTCTGTGGCGTCCTTGAATGATCTGTTGTTGTTAACTTGTAAAGGGTTGATCACCTCTGAAAAGACGTGGAAAAGTGTAGAGTGGTATCCTCAGTGTAGGAATGAATAGGGCAAGACGTTGAAGAGTTAAGTAAGATAAAAAGAGTTAGTGAGAGGACAGAGCCCTGAGAAACATTACTGTTGATACATTGAGAAGAACAGTGGCCATCTACTACAGCATCAATAGAGCGGTCAGAGAGGAAGCTTCGGATAAAGTTGTATATGGAAGGATAGAGAGGAGAGTTCTGAGGTATATCAAAAGCCTTTGATGTACCTAACCCTACAGTAAAAGTTTGGCAAAATCTCTAAAAGAGGATAACCAAGACTCAATAGAGTAATCTTGACGGAAGCCATACTGGCGGTGAAACAGAAGATTTGCAAGTGATAGGTGCCCAAGAATGTTCCTCTTGGAGACAGATTAAAAAACCGTAGCCAACTAAGAGATTAATTAATTAAAGCAATAGGAAGGGATTACCATATGGGATTAAAGGAGAGAGAGAGAGAGAGAGAGCTGATGATGATGATAAGTTAGAATTTGGATGGAGAAAGAAGGCAAACACAGAGGTGCCAGTAGGAAGGAATCCCTGCAAAGCCCACAGCCACACCAACACAGCCACTTTAGATGCAATTATAGTTGTTATTATTATTATTATTATCATTATTATTATTATTATTATTATTATTATCATTATTATTATTATTATTATTATTATTATTATTATTACCATTATCATTATTATTATTACCAACATCTTTATTATCATTATCACTATTATTATCGTTATTATCATTATCATCATAATCATCATTTTCAATTATCATCATCATCATCATCATCTTCAATTATTATTATCATTATCATCATCATCATCTTCAATTATCATCAACATTATTATTATTATTATTTTTAGTAGTAGTAGTAGTAGTAGTAGTACTAGTAGTAGTAGTATTACTCTCTCTCTCTCTCTCTCTCTCTCTCTCTCTCTCTCTCTCTCTCTCTCTCTCTCTCTCTCTCTCTCTGTCTGTCTGTCTGTCTGTCTGTCTGTCTGTCTGTCTGTCTGTCTGTCTCTGTCTCTGTGTCTCTCTCTGGTGAGACAGAGGCTCTTCGAGGAGGAGCGGCAGAAACTGACCGATATGGAGGTCAGCCAGAAAGGAGATCGCGAAAAGGCTGCGGCGAAGACAGCGCTGGAGGTACAGAGGGTTCTTTTTAACATCCACAAGAAGGGTGATAGAGAGACCGTTTTCCAAGGTGATGGCCGCGCCTGTCTGCTGCTGGCTGCACGCAAAGGTCTGCTGCAGCTGACTCATCTGCTGCTGCAGGAGAGCTGCCACCTAGTGGACGAGGTGCTGGAGGACGCATGCAGCACCACCGCCCTTCACCAGGCAGCCTCGCATGGTCAAGATGGCTGCGTGGCGCTGCTAGTGACGGCTGGAGCTAACACACAGAAATGCGACACCTACGGCCAGACGCCTAGAGTCCTGGCTGCCATGTGTGGCCACAAAAGTACTGCTGAATTGCTGGGCGAACTAGATCAAAATGTGCAGAAGCTTCTTTGCAGCCCACCCACCCCTGACGAGAAAGCGACGCAAGGATTTAAAGCGTATATGAAGCTTTATAAAAAAATTAAATGTAAAGGTCTGATGCCGTATGACCGTCACCATCCCGACCACCTCACAAGGAAGATTCTGAAGAACATAGGGCTAAGAAAGCTGCAGCAGGAGGCTCAGCGGGTGTTCGTTGACTTGTCACGGGGCGAGGCCCTTGAAATACATGACGTGGTGATGGCAGAACTGAAAGCCATTATGGATAAGGTGTCAGCCGTGAATCCCACCTACCGCGGCGACCTGAGGCTGGCGGGCAGCTCTCGGGACGGCTCCAAGTTGTACGCCCCTGACGAGTTTGACGTAAATATCGTCATTCAGCAAGAAGGCGTGAGAACAAAAGTCAATGAGAGAAGGGAGGAGGAAGCCCCGCTGAAGGGCAGGTTAGAGATATCTGTAGACACTGACAACCCACACCTTCAGGGAAATAATTTCATGGCCAAATTATACGAAGAGGTGCACCGCTGCCTTGCTAACCATACCCTGCAGGATGAAAGACTGAGCCTGGTGCCGCCGGGCCTGACAAGCACGCAGGTGGGCGTGGCACTCGCCCTGGCCTGGCAGGGACAAGAGTATCCTCTGCTGCAGGTCGGCGTGGACCTGGTGCCGGTGCTGGAGGTGCCGTGGCCAGAACAAATCCACAGACCCTTCCTCACTCCCGGGGACACCAACACTATACAGCTCAGTAATGCCGCGGACGGCACTTGGCGCTGCAGCTTTGCCTTGACAGAGGCACAGGTGCTGGAGGCGTTGAGCCCCGAGGAACGCCAGACACTGCTGATGGGAAAGGTACTTCTTTCCTCGCTCAAGGCCGAACGCTGGATGTCACGACACAAGAAGAACTTGTACACCTGGTTTGCCACACGGGACTGGAAAATTCCGGTGCCGAGCGGGTTCTGCTTCAAGAACGCATTCCTACGGTGGCTGGAGAGTAGGACACGTGAGGAGAGGGGACAGGAAGACCCTGCCAGATGGCTGGTGGAGGTGTTCAGACTGATGTGTGAAGACCCACAGGAATCGCGAGAGCACCTGAGATCCGTATACAGCTCCGCCTACTTTGGAGGGGACTGTGAGGGCCGCAAACCTGGACATGGTGCGCCCATCATTGTACAGTGTCTGGAGGAGGACTTGGAAGAGACACAGTCTGGCTCAGCTGAGGAGGACTTGAATAGACGCAGTCGGGCCCACCAGAGAAGGAAGACTACTGGCGTGGCTCGTGCGTGGACAAGGAGATAGAGGCCTGTGGGGATCACTACACCGGAGGATCTGTTTGAAGTGGCCAGCGACTCACCTCACTGGAAACGTCTGAAACTGGATGAAGTAGTAGGATGTGGCGGGAGTACAGCACTATCCTAAGAGTATTCAATGCTGTGTTAACAACAAGGCAGGTGAGCAAGAACATTTCACACTGAACATAACACCTACAACAGTCCTACATGCAGTGAAACACCGATACTTAGCAAAGACACCAACGACACAACACTGAGACACAACACTGAGACACAACACAACACTGAGACACAACACTGAGACACAACACTGAAACACAACATTGAGACATAACACTGAGACACAACACTGAGACACAACACTGAGACACAACACTGAAACACAACATTGAGACACAACACTGAGACACAACACTGAGACACAACACTGAAACACAACATTGAGACACAACACTGAGACACAACACTGAGACACAACACTGAGACACAACACTGAGACACAACACTGAGACACAACACTGAGACACAACACTGAGACACAACACTGAAACACAACATTGAGACATAACACTGAGACACAACACTGAGACACAACACTGAGACACAACACTGAGAGACACAACACTGAGACACAACACTGAGACACAACACTGAAACACTGAGACATAACACTGAGACACAACACTGAGACACAACACTGAGACACAACACTGAGACACAACACAACACCGGAGCAAGACAGTACTTCGAAACAAGCAAACAACAGTCCAAAACACACACACACACACACACACACAGGTCTCGACACACGCCAGCTAGGAGTCCCGCCGTTACCACACTACACCACACTACACAAGGACCTAGGCCTGCGGTAACTACCATTCAAAGTTTACACATCAATATTTTGTCAATTAATGTGTGTGGTTTAATATCTAAATTATTACTAAGAGACTTTATAGACTTTACTATGAATTATGATGCAGTGTGTATGTGCGAAACAAGGTGTGATGATGATGATGATGATGACGACACAAATAACAAAAGGAAAAAGATGATAAATAGTGGATTTGATATAGTCTATAAGAACAGAAGTGCACTTCGTAGGTAGGTATAAATCAGGAGGTCCATTAATTACTGTGAGTAACTTTCTGAATGTTACGTAATTAAGTGGCAAGAGATGAAAAGTAGTGATGATGAAACCTTACATATTTATCATCTATCGATATGGACGAGATGGTGGAGTGGAAAGGTAAAGTGTAAAGTGGGGGGCTTACGCTGTATCAGCGCGTGGCTGCGGGCGCTCGTCTCCCGTCTCCTTGGCCTAGGTACTACTAATTCCATGTGTGTTTATATTCCTCCCAGTCACTCACGATATGACCCGACACACACACACAGAGAGAGAGAGAGAGAGAGAGAATGAGCAGTTTTTATCCCTTTTTTTATTTATTTTTTTATTGTTGTGATGACGTTGTTAGCGGTGAGTGGTTGTAATGGCCCTACCGGTATCCTGTCTGACGTCGCCCAAGGGTACGAGGATATGATGTTAAGGAGTGATTTACCATCGGATGTTGATTGATGTTAGAGGCGTGCTAAGTGTTAAGTGCTGATAAGTGCTGATAAGTGGTGCTGCAGGTTGCTCGGTGACATATAGGGCTAATGAATAAAGATTGTACGCCTCATACAAGTTCCTACGGTAAGACACTGCTAGAGGTGTGAGTAAACACATTATGTATGTAGTAATACTTAATTAATGGTACTAATACAGTACCTACAGTACAACAACAACTATTGACTATGTATTAGGTTCGTGCAATGTTGTAAAACATGTTAAGAATTTCAAGGTACTGGACTTTGAGCCATTATTTATTTTCTGATGTGCTTTGTGGTTTACAATCTGTGTTATACATATTTATCATGTGTGCTGAGACGAACGTGGATTAATAATTAAGAGTAGAGAAGTGGAGAAAGTAGCAAGTGTGAGTGAGACCAGGAAAATGGAGAAACGACGAGAACAACAACATGTATGTTGGTCATGCAGATGTCAATAGTGAATAGTGAATAGTGAATAGTGTACTGTTCATAGCACTGTACACAGACTGCTGCTGCTGCTGCTGCTGCTGCTGCTGCTGCTGCTGCTTGATTTGGTGCACCATTTGTCTGTGGATGATGATGATGATGATGATGACACAACTCACCAGTTAACTTGATTAACTAGCGCTAATAGAACCTGCTCTAATTAAAGCTATTTCCACAAAAAAGTAAAGGCAAATATATTAAAGGGAGTAATCATGCCAACATGAATGGGGATGTGACAAACAATGTTATAATGTAAGAAAGAAATATCACAAAGCTAACAATAAACATAATAAACATCAAAGTACTGCCACGTATAATATTATGAAAGAGAAAAGTAAAAATTACAAGAGGGAAGTAATGATTCTAATATAGTTAAAGAAAACAAAAAAAGATAAGGGAAAACCAAAGTAAAGAAAGATGCAATGTCATACTGGAAGATATTGAAAGGGGAACAAGGCAACAAGGAAAGCAATCTTCTTACATTGGACACTTTTTACCACCATTTAAGAATGCTGCTAATTAACTAACTGATGATGACAATGATATGATGAATGAATGATCGTAGGAACTAGGATACCTATCAAGAGGGAATATAATAGTGCCGTTGTGCAGTATATACATAAAAACAAAGGAGACGTCACAGATACCATGCAGTCAATAACTACAGGGGAATGAATAACTTAATTGTATGTATGGCAAAGTGGTTTGTTTACCTCCATACTGAACCAGCGTCTCAAACTTTATTCTGACGTTAAAAACATAATCAATGAAACACAGGAAGGATTTAGGCAGGAATATTCCACTCTGGACCACATAATTATATTTGCTTACGTCATGATGTATTATTGTTGATCTCTTTAAGTGGATTACAAAAAAAAACTTTTGATTCTGTGTGGAGAGAAGGGTTGTGGAATAAACTTGTTAGGGATAATGTTCATGGTAAATTGCTAAATGTTATTCATAGTACGTATATTAAGTCCTGTGTAATGGTTAATGAACAGGTCTGTCTGTCTGTCTGTCTGTGTGGCACTTTTACATGTAATATGGGAGTGAAACAGAGAGAAAACTTGTGAGTCACCATTGCTTTTTTGCTTTCCATGTTAAGGATTTACAGGAAAAATACTTATTGAACTTAATTGTAATTACCAAGATTTTCATTACTGTTTTCTTGATGATTACTGAAGTGATTTGTGTTAATGTATGCAGATGATCATTATTATAATTACCTAGATTTTGATGAATGTTTTCTTAATGATAACTGAAGTGATTTGTGTTAATGTATACAGATGATCATTATAATTACCTAGATTTTGGTGAATGTTTTCTTAATGATTACTGAAGTGATTTGTGTTAATGTATGCAGATGATCATTATTATAATTACCTAGATTTTGATGAATGTTTTCTTAATGATTACTGAAGTGATTTGTGTTAATGTATACAGATGATCATTATAATTACCTAGATTTTGATGAATGTTTTCTTGATGATTACTGAAGTGATTTGTGTTAATGTATACAGATGATCATTATAATTAGTACCTAGATTTTCATTACTGTTTTCTTAATGATAACTGAAGTGATTTGTGTTAATGTATGCAGATGATCATTATAATTAATACCTAGATTTTGATGAATGTTTTCTTAATGATAACTGAAGTGATTTGTGTTAATGTATACAGATGATCATTATAATTAATACCTAGATTTTGATTAATGTTTTCTTAATGATTACTGAAGTGATTTGTGTTAATGTATGCAGATGATCATTATAATTAATACCTAGATTTTGATGAATGTTTTCTTAATGATTACTGAAGTGATTTGTGTTAATGTATGCAGATGATCATTATAATTAATACCTAGATTTTGATGAATGTTTTCTTAATGATTACTGAAGTGATTTGTGTTAATGTATACAGATGATCATTATAATTAGTACCTAGATTTTCATTACTGTTTTCTTAATGATAACTGAAGTGATTTGTGTCAATGTATGCAGATGATCATTATAATTAATACCTAGATTTTGATGACTGTTTTCTTAATGATTACTGAAGTGATTTGTGTTAATGTATACAGATGATCATTATAATTAGTACCTAGATTTTGGTGAATGTTTTCTTAATGATTACTGAAGTGATTTGTGTTAATGTATGCTAATAATAATTGTAATTAGTACCTAGATTTTCATTACCGTTTTCCTGATGATTACTGAAGTGATTTGTGTTAATGTATGCAGATGATCACCTAGATTTTCATTACTGTTTTCTTAATGGCTACTGAAGTTATTTGTGTTAATGTATGCAGATGATAAGCTACATTTTCATTACTGTTTTCTTAATGATAACTGAAGTGATTTGTGTTAATGTATGCAGATGATCACCTACATTTTCATTACTGTTTTCCTGATGATTACTGGAGTGATTTGTGTTAATGTATGCAGATTAATGTATACATTTTCATTACTGTTTTCCTGATGATTACTGAAGTGATTTGTGTTAATGTATGCAGATGATC
>CM035215.1:2575567-2586886 GCA_020233015.1 Callinectes sapidus | reverse complement strand
GACACAACACTGAGATACAACACTGAGACACAACACAACACTGAGACACAACATTGAGACACAACACTGAGACACAACACTGAGACACAACAGAGACACAACACTGAGACACAACACAACACCGGAGCAAGACAGTACTTCGAAACAAGCAAACAACAGTCCAAAACACACACACAGGTCTCGACACACGCCAGCTAGGAGTCCCGCCGTTACCACACTACACCACACTACACAAGGACCTAGGCCTGCGGTAACTACCATTCAAAGTTTACACATCAATATTTTGTCAATTAATGTGTGTGGTTTAATATCTAAATTATTACTAAGAGACTTTATAGACTTTACTATGAATTATGATGCAGTGTGTATGTGCGAAACAAGGTGTGATGATGATGATGATGACGACACAAATAACAAAAGGAAAAAGATGATAAATAGTGGATTTGATATAGTCTATAAGAACAGAAGTGCACTTCGTAGGTAGGTAGAAATCAGGAGGTCCATTAATTACTGTGAGTAACTTTCTGAATGTTACGTAATTAAGTGGCAAGAGATGAAAAGTAGTGATGATGAAACCTTACATATTTATCATCTATCGATATGGACGAGATGGTGGAGTGGAAAGGTAAAGTGTAAAGTGAGGGGCTTACGCTGTATCAGCGCGTGGCTGCGGGCGCTCATCTCCCGTCTCCTTGGCCTAGGTACTACTAATTCCATGTGTGTTTATATTCCTCCCAGTCACTCACGATATGACCCGACACACACAGAGAGAGAGAGAGAGAGAATGAGCAGTTTTTATCCCTTTTTTTATTTATTTTTTTATTGTTGTGATGACGTTGTTAGCGGTGAGTGGTTGTAATGGCCCTACCGGTATCCTGTCTGACGTCGCCCAAGGGTACGAGGATATGATATTAAGGAGTGATTTACCATCGGATATTGATTGATGTTAGAGGCGTGTTAAGTGCTAAGTGCTGATAAGTGCTGCTGCAGGTTGCTCGGTGACATATAGGGCTAATGAATAAAGATTGTACGCCTCATACAAGTTCCTACGGTAAGACACTGCTAGAGGTGTGAGTAAACACATTATGTATGTAGTAATACTTAATTAATGGTACTAATACAGTACCTACAGTACAACAACAACTATTGACTATGTATTAGGTTCGTGCAATGTTGTAAAACATGTTAAGAATTTCAAGGTACTGGACTTTGAGCCATTATTTATTTTCTGATGTGCATTGTGGTTTACAAACTGTGTTATATATATTTATCATGTGTGCTGAGACGAACGTGGATTAATTAAGAGTAGAGAAGTGGAGAAAGTAGCAAGTGTGAGTGAGACCAGGAAAATGGAGAAACGACGAGGACAACAACATGTATGTTGGTCATGCAGATGTCAATAGTGAATAGTGAATAGTGAATAGTGTACTGTTCATAGCACTGTACACAGACTGCTGCTGCTGCTGCTGCTGCTGCTGCTGCTGCTGCTGCTTGATTTGGTGCACCATTTGTCTGTGGATGATGATGATGATGATGATGACACAACTCACCAGTTAACTTGATTAACTAGCGCTAATAGAACCTGCTCTCATTAAAGCTATTTCCACAAAAAAGTAAAGGCAAATATATTAAAGGGAGTAATCATGCCAACATGAATGGGGATGTGACAAACAATGTTATAATGTAAGAAAGAAATATCACAAAGCTAACAATAAACATAATAAACATCAAAGTACTGCCACGTATAATATTATGAAAGAGAAAAGTAAAAATTACAAGAGGGAAGTAATGATTCTAATATAGTTAAAGAAAACAAAAAAAGATAAGGGAAAACCAAAGTAAAGAAAGATGCAATGTCATACTGGAAGATATTGAAAGGGGAACAAGGCAACAAGGAAAGCAATCTTCTTACATTGGACACTTTTTACCACCATTTAAGAATGCTGCTAATTAACTAACTGATGATGACAATGATATGATGAATGAATGATCGTAGGAACTAGGATACCTATCAAGAGGGAATATAATAGTGCCGTTGTACAGTATATACATAAAAACAAAGGAGACGTCACAGATACCATGCAGTCAATAACTACAGGGGAATGAATAACTTAATTGTATGTATGGCAAAGTGGGTTGTTTACCTCCATACTGAACCAGCGTCTCAAACTTTATTCTGACGTTAAAAACATAATCAATGAAACACAGGAAGGATTTAGGCAGGAATATTCCACTCTGGACCACATAATTATATTTGCTTACGTCATGATGTATTATTGTTGATCTCTTTAAGTGGATTACAAAAAAAAACTTTTGATTCTGTGTGGAGAGAAGGGTTGTGGAATAAACTTGTTAGGGATAATGTTCATGGTAAATTGCTAAATGTTATTCATAGTACGTATATTAAGTCCTATGTAATGGTTAATGAACAGGTCTGTCTGTCTGTCTGTCTGTGTGGCACTTTTACATGTAATATGGGAGTGAAACAGAGAGAAAACTTGTGAGTCACCATTGCTTTTTTGCTTTCCATGTTAAGGATTTACAGGAAAAATACTTATTGAACTTAATTGTAATTACCAAGATTTTCATTACTGTTTTCTTGATGATTACTGAAGTGATTTGTGTTAATGTATGCAGATGATCATTATTATAATTACCTAGATTTTGATTAATGTTTTCTTAATGATAACTGAAGTGATTTGTGTTAATGTATACAGATGATCATTATAATTACCTAGATTTTGGTGAATGTTTTCTTAATGATTACTGAAGTGATTTGTGTTAATGTATGCAGATGATCATTATTATAATTACCTAGATTTTGATGAATGTTTTCTTAATGATTACTGAAGTGATTTGTGTTAATGTATACAGATGATCATTATAATTACCTAGATTTTGATGAATGTTTTCTTGATGATTACTGAAGTGATTTGTGTTAATGTATACAGATGATCATTATAATTAGTACCTAGATTTTCATTAATGTTTTCTTAATGATAACTGAAGTGATTTGTGTTAATGTATGCAGATGATCATTATAATAATTACCTAGATTTTGATGAATGTTTTCTTAATGATTACTGAAGTGATTTGTGTTAATGTATGCAGATGATCATTATTATAATTACCTAGATTTTGATTAATGTTTTCTTAATGATTACTGAAGTGATTTGTGTTAATGTATACAGATGATCATTATAATTAGTACCTAGATTTTCATTACTGTTTTCTTAATGATAACTGAAGTGATTTGTGTTAATGTATGAAGTGATTTGTGTTAATGTATACAGATGATCATTATAATTAGTACCTAGATTTTCATTACTGTTTTCTTAATGATTACTGAAGTGATTTGTGTTAATGTATGCAGATGATCATTATAATTAATACCTAGATTTTGATGAATGTTTTCTTAATGATTACTGAAGTGATTTGTGTTAATGTATACAGATGATCATTATAATTACCTAGATTTTGATGAATGTTTTCTTAATGATTACTGAAGTGATTTGTGTTAATGTATACAGATGATCATTATAATTAGTACCTAGATTTTGGTGACTGTTTTCTTAATGATTACTGAAGTGATTTGTGTTAATGTATACAGATGATCATTATAATTAGTACCTAGATTTTCATTACTGTTTTCTTAATGATTACTGAAGTGATTTGTGTTAATGTATGCAAATAATAATTGTAATTAGTACCTAGATTTTCATTACCGTTTTCCTGATGATTACTGAAGTGATTTGTGTTAATGTATGCAGATGATAAGCTACATTTTCATTACTGTTTTCCTGATGATTACTGGAGTGATTTGTGTTAATGTATGCAGATGATAAGCTACATTTTCATTACTGTTTTCTTAATGATAACTGAAGTGATTTGTGTTAATGTATGCAGATGATCACCTACATTTTCATTACTGTTTTCCTGATGATTACTGGAGTGATTTGTGTTAATGTATGCAGATGATAAGCTACATTTTCATTACTGTTTTCCTGATGATTACTGGAGTGATTTGTGTTAATGTATGCAGATGACACAGTGTTACTATGTGACAGCGAAGCAAACAAACATGAACCAGGCACTAACAGCGCTTTTTACTTATTGTTCCGAGTAATAAAACTTAAAGGTTAACTGTGACAACAACACTAAAATAATAGTATTTAGCAGAGGACAAGACTTAGTGCAAACAAACAATTATAGTTTCCAATGAAGTGGTGAGAACCATCTACCACAAATAAGTTTTAAGGCTCATTATGCACCTGATAGGAGGTTGTGTGTGCATGCAACACTCACACACTATTTGAAGAGAACTTTGGATAAGAGGGGAAAGTCACCTCATTCTTGTTCACAACCACAAAGTCATTTGGTAGACCAGCATCAAGGGACACCTTCCGCTGCTGGACGAGGGACATTATCAAAGATGCTGGCATTAATCTATTCATATTTTCACCTCACTCTGCTTGATCAGCCTCTTCCGGCAGGGCAGCGATTTATCTATCACTGTCAACCATTGCGAGAACAATAGGAGGGGCTAGAAAATCTACGTTCAATAATTAGCATCAGCCTGGTAAAGAGTTGTTGATATAGACAGTGGTGTGGTTCTATATGTTAAGATAATATAGCGTTTCTATATTACTGTACATGTTACATTGTCAAGAAATGGAAATTAAATGTTTAATTACTCTGTGTTTATTGTTTTCCTCTGTAGCATTGTGTATACGGAGCAGTTTTGAGCAACCATTCTGAATCTCTCATTAGGTGACTTAGTATGCTGTCAAACGAGGGAAGTGAAATTATAAGATTAAGCAAATCCTTACCAAGTCTGAAGGTTGATCTTAATTCCACGAGCATTGGAGTGCGTCACTTAGACACTGAGGCCCGTACCAAGAGTCACGAAGGTTGAGCGACGAAGGTACAAGGGAAGGATGATCGGTGCCTAGAGTCGGTAGCCTTTTTGGAACGAAGGTTCGGTCGAGCGACGGAGGGAAGACACGGTACCCCCCGTGTCTTGCCGCTTACCTTCGAGGAAAAATATATCTATATTCCAAATTTAATGTGATAAATAGTTGTAATTCAGTTACTACGATCTCAGAACATTTTTTTTATTTGGAAAGTCATCTAGCTCAGCTGCAGCGAATATGTTTTTTGTCATTTTTACAACAACTGCACGAGCCTTCACCGCACAGAGGAACCAGCTGCCCGCCAAGCGAGAACCTGCGTCGCCGCCCCCCTCCTGGTTTTTTCTACTGCTGTAATTTCACTTTTAGGGACTTTTAGGCCTTTTAGGGACTCCCGATGCGGGAGTCCCTAAAAAAAATGACAGAAAAAACATTACCGCTAAAAAAAATGACAGAAAAAACATTACCGCATCACAGAACTATCTAAATAAACTAGCGCTAAGCGCCATCTGTTGCGAAGCCTGGACACTAAACTCTCCCTCTTTTTTCATTATCATTTTTGCGTTTTCTT
Source organism: Callinectes sapidus (assembly GCA_020233015.1). Classification (NCBI taxonomy): domain Eukaryota; kingdom Metazoa; phylum Arthropoda; class Malacostraca; order Decapoda; family Portunidae; genus Callinectes; species Callinectes sapidus. The sequence goes on along the minus strand of CM035215.1, from coordinate 2,581,405 downwards.
TTCATATAAAAACACAATAATTTCATTTCATTCAATTAAAATTAACTCTGTGAAGCTGGTATGCTCCTGGTCTTTGCTGCCCTCTTCCTTTTTACTTGTCCTGGCTTTTTCCCTCCATTTCCTCCTGGTGCAAGAACAACACACTCCCCATCGGTGGATTCAAGAAAGTTGGCATTCAGTTTGAGTGGTTGTCGCAGGAACTTTCTTAGATGGTTGTCTCTCTGCCATTGATTTTTTAAACACCAGACATGTATTGGTACTGCATATTTCTTGAATGAGTTGTGTAGAACTAAATCTCCTTGGCCGACTATGCTCATTTCCAGCTCTTTATACTGTGCTCTCACCATATCATAGATTTTATGAACTAAATCGACTAGTTGTTGTGGTTTCCATTCTACAATTCTTTTTAGGGCGGCGTTGATGCTCTCGCAGTTGTTGTTGGTCCATGTGGTGAGCTTTGCATGCGTGTTTGGAGTTCTGATGTGTGTCTGTAAGTTGCCCTGTAGAATTGGCAGAATGCGTGATTCCAGGTATGAAGAAAACTTTGGGCAGTGTGCATTGCAAAGTGTCTTGGTGTTTTCTGCTAGGTGAGTGAAAGTGATTTCATCTTCTGCATTAACGATGCCCTGTGGTCCAAAAATGGATTGTAGAATGTGTGTCCGTGTAGCTGCGTTGGCTCCTACTTTGTCCTTAAGGTAGTCTGTGATGTTTGTTTTCAAGTGTCGAGTGCAGATCAAAGTGTTTGCCAACGGAAAGGCTGATTTTATTGATTTTCTGAGAGATAGCAATAGGTAACACTGCTACTACACTCTAAGACTGACACAAAGAGTTGATGGTAGTTAACTGTTAGTTGATGACCAGTTATTTGAAGGCAGTTGGTTAATTGGCGGTCTACAGGCTCATTATTCAAACGAAAATAATCACGGGAAGATAGGAATTTCATTAAAGAGAACGGGAATTTTGTGAGAAACCAGGTAGTTCGTATATAATTATGTATTGTTCGTATATAACAATAAGACAAAGTACGACTTTATATTATTGTGTTTTTATATGAAAAGAAAACGCAAAAATGATAATGAAAAAAGAGGGAGAGTTTAGTGTCCAGGCTTCGCAACAGATGGCGCTTAGCGCTAGTTTATTTAGATAGTTCTGTGATGCGGTAATGTTTTTACTGTCATTTTTTTTAGCATTCTGTACTGACAATCTCTATTCTAAGCAACACTGTGCCCTGTTTGGCCTGTTATGTGTGTTTTTCTGGTGGTATGTGGTGGTATGCGGTGGCATGTGGTGGTATGCGGAGGCATGTGGTGGTATGCGGTGGAGTGTGGTGGCATGCGCCTTTTAGGGACACCGATTGCATCAGCCTGGTAAAGAGTTGTTGATATAGACAGTGGTGTGGTTCTATATGTTAAGATAATATAGCGTTTCTATATTACTGTACATGTTACATTGTCAAGAAATGGAAATTAAATGTTTAATTGGGCTGTGTTTATTGTTTTCCTCTGTAGCATTGTGTATACGGAGCAGTTTTGAGCAACCATTCTGAAGCTCTCATTAGGTGACTTAGTATGCTGTCAAACGAGGGAAGTGAAATTATAAGATTAAGCAAATCCTTACCAAGTTTGAAGGTTGATCTTAATTCCACGAGCATTGGAGTGCGTCACTTAGACACTGAGTGCCCACCCATGCCCAACTCTTAAGCCTTGAATACACCCACACAGTCCATCAACTTTTGGTCTGGTTCGCTCAAAGCTACACTCTAAACCTGAAGACTGAGCGGGGAAGCGCCACGCCACGGAGCATCTCATTTCATGCCTAGTAGTTCAGTGACGCAGCCAAACGCTGTCTACTGCTGGCTAAGTATTCGCTTTATCTTATCACTTTAAAACACACTCAACACTTCGTCTATAAACCATCAACGACAGAAATTTTTTGAAAACATATTTACTTGTTTTTCTCACTCTCTTTCCTCTCTCTTTACCGGAGTGCAATAGCTGATTTTTGGTGTGGTTTCCTTTTCCTTGACATGGCATGACGTGTTGAAGGAACAGAGCCAGCCACTCCTACCGCGGTGCTCAGGCCCTCCTTCCCTTCCACACAACTACACACGTTCCTGCCTCCACACACACACACACACACACACACACAAATTACAAGGTAAGGCACAGCGAGGCAGGCGAGGGCGTGGCGTGTCAGGTGGTGCAGTGTTTACATCCTCGCGGCAAACCAAACCCTCCACCATTCCACGCGATGATGATGACTCGTAGTAGCATTGAGCGGTGAATTAGCCGCGTCGCAGTGAGGGTATTGATGTCAGACACCACCAGATTTTGTAATTCTTGTTGAAAAATAAATACTCTTCTGGGCAAGCGTTGAAATACTTACAAAGGTGTGTGTGTCGTTGCACATTAATGCTTCTGAAATTCAAATAAATTTATTTCATGATAATTGATGGCATATGACATTGTTTGAGCCTTTATTCATAATTTCAGATGATATTCATAAAACCACCTATGATTGTATCAAGGCAAGTAATCTGTCACTTTCTACTGACTTCAATGGACGTACAATAATATTTAATTTCATTTGAATGTATTGAACAATAGGCAAGTGCATGTAATGTATAGGAAATGTTATGTTCTAACAAAGACGTAACGTTTCCGGTAAACACTTTAAACACTTTAAACACTTTAAACACTTTATTATGTTTGCCTTATAAACTAAGATTACATAGGGAATTTTAAGGTGTGACAAACAGCCCTTCGCAAGCAAAGCTTGATGGGCTTAATTGGATATTTAGAAATTTAAGAAACATAATTATTAGTGATAATATTTAAAGAATAGTATTAATATTAGAATATAATACAATAATATTAACATTAGAATATAGTAATAAGAACAATTATTATTTTTATTGTAGTTTAAATGTTAACAGCAATACGACAACTATCCTCGGCTGGCGGCAACAAACAAGCCTAAACAACATTTCTTCTTTTAGCTTCCGTTTTTCCGCTCGGAAATCTCCCAAATCCTCTGACCTTATCAGTTACTTGGTGTGTCTTTCTCTTCCTTTTCTTGAACCAGAAGTGCAGTCTGCCACGGCACACGTAAAATTTGGCATGTTGGTCTCTCAACAGATCTAAGTTTATTTACACTCCTACCAGAGTCTTTCTAACCGAGGCCCAGATTCAGAAAGCACTGTACACTATTCAAAGGGTATAATATATCTCTAGGTTACAACTTTCAGACACACATTGGTATTCAGAAAGCTCTCTACAACTCTCAAATGTGGCTACCTACCGTGTAAATCCGGGCCCAGAACTGCACCAACTCGGGAGGTGGTGTTACTCACTCAGGTGAACATAAATAATAATAGGTATTGTTACGAACCCAAGTATGGAGGGGGGGGGGGCCGTGGCCGTGGGTATGTGTGTATGTATGTGCGTGGTGGGCGTCAGAGTAGACAAAGAAGCAACGGGTCTGGGACGGGAAAGAGAGAAGAGAGTTGGGGCCCAGTGAGGAGGACAGAGGGAAGAGCTGCCTCGCTTCCCCTTGTTCCTGGACAGATATATTCTGACTGCCATGTAATAGTGCCTGTGAGTTGGCAGTGTGTGCGCCTGGACTGTGTGTGCCTGCTGGGAGGCCGTGAATGAGGTGTGAGGAGGCCCGAGCTGCCACCTTGCTGTGTGTCGCCTCGCGGAGCGCGCCTTTGTCAGAGTGGATGGGTTGTGTCACGGTCCCCCGTGTTACCTGTAGTGCTTGCTGAGTAAACTAGCCAAAGTGAACTCTGAGTGTTTGCTTTGTCCCCCATTTTGAGCTGCTATAGGTACACTTCGCTACACTTGCCCATCCGAACCGTGAGGAAGTTACGCAACCCCCCTATGCCCTGTTGCCCCGCTGCTTGTGCACCTGGGAGGCCTGTGTGAACCCTGTGGCCTGAGACGTGTTGCTGAGGGCAGAGAGAAGGTGTGAAGAAGAAGAAGAAACAAGGGGGGTGAACGTAACAGTATCTACGACCCTCACTGCGACACGCTTGGCAGACGACTACACCCCCCCCCCCCGCCCCCCCCCCCACACCACCCCGTGCCGCCCCCCGCCCCCCACAGCATCGGTGAGGCCTAGGGTGGGGTGCAATCCCTTCTTTGAGGACTGGGAGGAGGATGGGGGGGAGGGAGGGGAAGGGGGGGTGGCCAGTCTCTCCGGGGCTCTCCAAAAGACTGGTACTATTAGGTAGGCTTGGCAGGTGTGGGGTGGGGTTAGGTTAGGTTAGGTGTGTAGTGGCCCTCATGACAAACACACCTGCTGCAGAATGACTTGTATGGGTTAATGACAACAACTGGCCACCCACACACACCTCAACTGTCTGCCATAAGACTGTCTGCCACACACTGGTGAACACTGCAATTGCTTAGTTTACACAGTGGAGGCTGCTGCTGCTGCTGCTGCTCCTTCCTGTACTTAAGGCACCTCATTGCACCCCTCCCCCTCCCCCCCACCCCACCCCACCCCAGCTAATTGTATTGTAATTCACCTTCAAACTAATGATAAGTTATAATTATACTCAGTTTTTTAACTCATTATTAAACGTTAAGTAAACCCGTGTGTACTAATAATAAAATAAGAGACACTTACGTTGTAGAACTTGAATGGATCCTCAAAGATTTATTGCATTACTGAAGAAGGGAGTGTGGAATCCTGCCATCAGTGTACAGCATCATGTATACAACATTCTTGTCTTAACTGTCAAGGAACACATTCTTCACTACACTCAATGCTCAAATGCCTCAAGAGTCAAACTTTTCAATACTTGAATGCAAAAGTTAATTTAACAGTTAAAAAATATTAATTACTTGAACATCCACACACATGGTTGTGAACAAAGGCTTCCTCCCCACTACTACCACCACCAACACCACCACCACCACCACCATTACCCACCCCTGCTGGTACCCACAGAGATTTGTGGCGGTTGGTGAGTGAAGAATGGTATATATATAGCTCCCCTACCTAAGAGTGTTTGTTTATTGGTGTTGGTGCTGTGATGTTGTGAGGAAAGGCAGGCGGCGGCAGCAGCAGCATCACTCCAGGGCTGATCAAATCATATTATTATGACATTGCTGACAAACTTTGATACAGCGTCACACGCCCACAGTCACCACTACTCTACTCACCACAGTCACCACTACTCTACTCACCACAGTCACCACTACTCTACTCACCACAGTCACCACTACTAACAGCGCTTTCATCGTGGTTAGTGAACCCCATAATATATAATTATAATTATAACAAGGAGATCCCCTGGTACTGAGACCTTAACCCTGGTGGAGGTGGTGGTGGTGGTGGTGGTGGTGTGATGATTCCAGGCAGAGCTATCACTCAGTGTCACAGAGTCAAGGTGATCCTTATGACAATATCATATAATATGAATACAGAGATGACATCCATTATAGAAGGCTGTAGATGAGCAGAAACACAGATATTGTGGTGAAAGCAACACACATGAAAAGAATCATAAAGGCAATGAAATGATTTTTTGTAAGTGAGAGGGAGACAAGTCAGAAAGAACAATGAAGTGACTAGAAACTACACTGCAGCAACACACAGGATCCATCAGCAATAAGAAGCTAAAGAAAGCATGGGTTTTCATTACAAAAAGTGAAGTTTTTTTGCATCACAAAGCTATGCTATCTTGCAGGAAAAGCTTGTAAATAGCTGATAAAAATGTTAGTGTTGGTGAACATAAACATGTATGTATAGGTACTGTGTGGTGAAGTGTACAGTAGCCACCATACTAAGGAGCAATGGATGTGATCAAGATACTACTTAAGAGATCTG
>CM035215.1:2560271-2567771 GCA_020233015.1 Callinectes sapidus | reverse complement strand
TATGATTCTTTTCATGTGTGTTGCTTTCACCACAATATCTGTGTTTCTGCTCCTCTACAGCCTTCTATAATGGATGTCATCTCTGTATTCATATTATATGATATTGTCATAAGGATCACCTTGACTCTGTGACACTGAGTGATAGCTCTGCCTGGAATCATCACACCACCACCACCACCACCACCTCCACCAGGGTTAAGGTCTCAGTACCAGGGGATCTCCTTGTTATAATTATAATTATATATTATGGGGTTCACTAACCACGATGAAAGCGCTGTTAGTAGTGGTGACTGTGGTGAGTAGAGTAGTGGTGACTGTGGTGAGTAGAGTAGTGGTGACTGTGGTGAGTAGAGTAGTGGTGACTGTGGGCGTGTGACGCTGTATCAAAGTTTGTCAGCAATGTCATAATAATATGATTTGATCAGCCCTGGAGTGATGCTGCTGCTGCCGCCGCCTGCCTTTCCTCACAACATCACAGCACCGACACCAATAAACAAACACTCTTAGGTAGGGGAGCTATATATATACCATTATTCTTCACTCACCAACCGCCACAAATCTCTGTGGGTACCAGCAGGGGTGGGTAATGGTGGTGGTGGTGGTGGTGGTGGTGGTGTTGGTGGTGGTAGTAGTGGGGAGGAAGCCTTTGTTCACAACCATGTGTGTGGATGTTCAAGTAATTAATATTTTTTAACTGTTAAATTAACTTTTGCATTCAAGTATTGAAAAGTTTGACTCTTGAGGCATTTGAGCATTGAGTGTAGTGAAGAATGTGTTCCTTGACAGTTAAGACAAGAATGTTGTATACATGATGCTGTACACTGATGGCAGGATTCCACACTCCCTTCTTCAGTAATGCAATAAATCTTTGAGGATCCATTCAAGTTCTACAACGTAAGTGTCTCTTATTTTATTATTAGTACACACGGGTTTACTTAACGTTTAATAATGAGTTAAAAAACTGAGTATAATTATAACTTATCATTAGTTTGAAGGTGAATTACAATACAATTAGCTGGGGTGGGGTGGGGTGGGGGGGAGGGGGAGGGGTGCAATGAGGTGCCTTAAGTACAGGAAGGAGCAGCAGCAGCAGCAGCAGCCTCCACTGTGTAAACTAAGCAATTGCAGTGTTCACCAGTGTGTGGCAGACAGTCTTATGGCAGACAGTTGAGGTGTGTGTGGGTGGCCAGTTGTTGTCATTAACCCATACAAGTCATTCTGCAGCAGGTGTGTTTGTCATGAGGGCCACTACACACCTAACCTAACCTAACCCCACCCCACACCTGCCAAGCCTACCTAATAGTACCAGTCTTTTGGAGAGCCCCGGAGAGACTGGCCACCCCCCCTTCCCCTCCCTCCCCCCCATCCTCCTCCCAGTCCTCAAAGAAGGGATTGCACCCCACCCTAGGCCTCACCGATGCTGTGGGGGGCGGGGGGCGGCACGGGGTGGTGTGGGGGGGGGGCGGGGTGGGGGGGTGTAGTCGTCTGCCAAGCGTGTCGCAGTGAGGGTCGTAGATACTGTTACGTTCACCCCCCTTTTCTTCTCTTCTTCTTCACACCTTCTCTCTGCCCTCAGCAGCACGTCTCAGGCCACAGGGTTCACACAGGCCTCCCAGGTGCACAAGCAGCGGGGCAACAGGGCATAGGGGGGTTGCATAACTTCCTCACGGTTCGGATGGGCAAGTGTAGCGAAGTGTAGGTACCTATAGCAGCTCAAAATGGGGGACAAAGCAAACACTCAGAGTTCACTTTGGCTAGTTTACTCAGCAAGCACTACAGGTAACACGGGGGACCGTGACACAACCCATCCACTCTGACAAAGGCGCGCTCAGCAAGACGACACACAGCAAGGTGGCAGCTCGGGCCTCCTCACACCTCATTCACGGCCTCCCAGCAGGCACACACAGTCCAGGCGCACACACTGCCAACTCACAGGCACTATTACATGGCAGTCAGAATATATCTGTCCAGGAACAAGGGGAAGCGAGGCAGCTCTTCCCTCTGTCCTCCTCACTGGGCCCCAACTCTCTTCTCTCTTTCCCGTCCCAGACCCGTTGCTTCTTTGTCTACTCTGACGCCCACCACGCACATACATACACACATACCCACGGCCACGGCCCCCCCCCCCTCCATACATGGGTTCGTAACAATACCTATTATTATTTATGTTCACCTGAGTGAGTAACACCACCTCCCGAGTTGGTGCAGTTCTGGGCCCGGATTTACACGGTTGGTAGCCACATTTGAGAGTTGTAGAGAGCTTTCTGAATACCAATGTGTGTCTGAAAGTTGTAACCTAGAGATATATTATACCCTTTGAATAGTGTACAGTGCTTTCTGAATCTGGGCCTCGGTTAGAAAGACTCTGGTAGGAGTGTAAATAAACTTAGATCTGTTGAGAGACCAACATGCCAAATTTTACGTGTGCCGTGGCAGACTGCACTTCTGGTTCAAGAAAAGGAAGAGAAAGACACACCAAGTAACTGATAAGGTCAGAGGATTTGGGAGATTTCCGAGCGGAAAAACGGAAGCTAAAAGAAGAAATGTTGTTTAGGCTTGTTTGTTGCCGCCAGCCGAGGATAGTTGTCGTACCGGAAACGTTACGTCTTTGTTAGAACATAACATTTCCTATACATTACATGCACTTGCCTATTGTTCAATACATTCAAATGAAATTAAATATTATTGTACGTCCATTGAAGTCAGTAGAAAGTGACAGATTACTTGCCTTGATACAATCATAGTGGTTTTATGAATATCATCTGAAATTATGAATAAAGGCTCAAACAATGTCATATGCCATCAATTATCATGAAATAAATTTATTTGAATTTCAGAAGAATTAATGTGCAACGACACACACACCTTTGTAAGTATTTCAAAGCTTGCCCAGAAGAGTATTTATTTTTCAACAAGAATTACAAAATCTGGTGGTGTCTGACATCAATACCCTCACTGCGACGCGGCTAATTCACCGCTCAATGCTACTACGAGTCATCATCATCGCGTGGAGGGTTTGGTTTGCCGCGAGGATGTAAACTGCACCACCTGACACGCCACGCCCTCGCCTGCCTCGCTGTGCCTTACCTTGTAATTTGTGTGTGTGTGTGTGTGTGTGTGTGTGGAGGCAGGAACGTGTGTAGTTGTGTGGAAGGGAAGGAGGGCCTGAGCACCGCGGTAGGAGTGGCTGGCTCTGTTCCTTCAACACGTCATGCCATGTCAAGGAAAAGGAAACCACACCAAAAATCAGCTATTGCACTCCGGTAAAGAGAGAGGAAAGAGAGTGAGAAAAACAAGTAAATATGTTTTCAAAAAGTTTCTGTCGTTGATGGTTTATAGACGAAGTGTTGAGTGTGTTTTAAAGTGATAAGATAAAGCGAATACTTAGCCAGCAGTAGACAGCGTTTGGCTGCGTCACTGATCTAGGCATGAAATGAGATGCTCCGTGGCGTGGCGCTTCCCCGCTCAGTCTTCAGGTTTAGAGTGTAGCTTTGAGCGAACCAGACCAAAAGTTGATGGACTGTGTGGATGTATTCAAGGCTTAAGAGTTGGGCATGGGGGGGCATTCAGTGTCTAAGTGACGCACTCCAATGCTCGTGGAATTAAGATCAACCTTCAGACTTGGTAAGGATTTGCTTAATCTTATAATTTCACTTCCCTCGTTTGACAGCATACTAAGTCACCTAATGAGAGATTCAGAATGGTTGCTCAAAACTGCTCCGTATACACAATGCTACAGAGGAAAACAATAAACACAGAGTAATTAAACATTTAATTTCCATTTCTTGACAATGTAACATGTACAGTAATATAGAAACGCTATATTATCTTAACATATAGAACCACACCACTGTCTATATCAACAACTCTTTACCAGGCTGATGCTAATTATTGAACGTAGATTTTCTAGCCCCTCCTATTGTTCTCGCAATGGTTGACAGTGATAGATAAATCGCTGCCCTGCCGGAAGAGGCTGATCAAGCAGAGTGAGGTGAAAATATGAATAGATTAATGCCAGCATCTTTGATAATGTCCCTCGTCCAGCGGCGGAAGGTGTCCCTTGATGCTGGTCTACCAAATGACTTTGTGGTTGTGAACAAGAATGAGGTGACTTTCCCCTCTTATCCAAAGTCCTCTTCAAATAGTGTGCGAGTGTTGCATGCACACACAACCTCCTATCAGGTGCATAATGAGCCTTAAAACTTATTTGTGGTAGATGGTTCTCACCACTTCATTGGAAACTATAATTGTTTGTTTGCACTAAGTCTTGTCCTCTGCTAAATACTATTATTTTAGTGTTGTTGTCACAGTTAACCTTTAAGTTTTATTACTCGGAACAATAAGTAAAAAGCGCTGTTAGTGCCTGGTTCATGTTTGTTTGCTTTGCTGTCACATAGTAACACTGTGTCATCTGCATACATTAACACAAATCACTTCAGTAATCATCAGGAAAACAGTAATGAAAATGTAGCTTATCATCTGCATACATTAACACAAATCACTCCAGTAATCATCAGGAAAACAGTAATGAAAATGTAGCTTATCATCTGCATACATTAACACAAATCACTCCAGTAATCATCAGGAAAACAGTAATGAAAATGTAGCTTATCATCTGCATACATTAACACAAATCACTTCAGTAATCATTAAGAAAACAGTAATGAAAATCTAGGTTAATCAATCTGCATACATTAACACAAATCACTCAGTAATCATCAGGAAAACAGTAATGAAAATCTAGGTACTAATTACAATTATCATCTAGTATACATTAACACAAATCACTTCAGTAATCATTAAGAAAACATTCACCAAAATCTAGGTACTAATTATAATGATCATCTGTATACATTAACACAAATCACTTCAGTAATCATTAAGAAAACAGTCATCAAAATCTAGGTATTAATTATAATGATCATCTGCATACATTAACACAAATCACTTCAGTTATCATTAAGAAAACAGTAATGAAAATCTAGGTACTAATTACAATATTATGATACATTAACACAAATCACTTCAGTAATCATTAAGAAAACATTCACCAAAATCTAGGTACAATATAATGATCATCTGTATACATTAACACAAATCACTTCAGTAATCATTAAGAAAACATTCATCAAAATCTAGGTAAATTATAATGATCATCTGTATACATTAACACAAATCACTTCAGTAATCATTAAGAAAACATTCATCAAAATCTAGGTATTAATTATAATGATCATCTGCATACATTAACACAAATCACTTCAGTAATCATTAAGAAAACAGTAATGAAAATCTAGGTATTAATTATAATGATCATCTGTATACATTAACACAAATCACTTCAGTTATCATTAAGAAAACAGTAATGAAAATCTAGGTACTAATTATAATGATCATCTGTATACATTAACACAAATCACTTCAGTAATCATCAAGAAAACATTCATCAAAATCTAGGTAATTATAATGATCATCTGTATACATTAACACAAATCACTTCAGTAATCATTAAGAAAACATTCACCAAAATCTAGGTAATTATAATGATCATCTGTATACATTAACACAAATCACTTCAGTTATCATTAAGAAAACATTCATCAAAATCTAGGTAATTATAATAATGATCATCTGCATACATTAACACAAATCACTTCAGTAATCATCAAGAAAACAGTAATGAAAATCTTGGTAATTACAATTAAGTTCAATAAGTATTTTTCCTGTAAATCCTTAACATGGAAAGCAAAAAAGCAATGGTGACTCACAAGTTTTCTCTCTGTTTCACTCCCATATTACATGTAAAAGTGCCACACAGACAGACAGACAGACAGACCTGTTCATTAACCATTACATAGGACTTAATATACGTACTATGAATAACATTTAGCAATTTACCATGAACATTATCCCTAACAAGTTTATTCCACAACCCTTCTCTCCACACAGAATCAAAAGTTTTTTTTTGTAATCCACTTAAAGAGATCAACAATAATACATCATGACGTAAGCAAATATAATTATGTGGTCCAGAGTGGAATATTCCTGCCTAAATCCTTCCTGTGTTTCATTGATTATGTTTTTAACGGCAGAATAAAGTTTGAGACGCTGGTTCAGTATGGAGGTAAACAAACCACTTTGCCATACATACAATTAAGTTATTCATTCCCCTGTAGTTATTGACTGCATGGTATCTGTGACGTCTCCTTTGTTTTTATGTATATACTGCACAACGGCACTATTATATTCCCTCTTGATAGGTATCCTAGTTCCTACGATCATTCATTCATCATATCATTGTCATCATCAGTTAGTTAATTAGCAGCATTCTTAAATGGTGGTAAAAAGTGTCAAATGTAAGAAGATTGCTTTCCTTGTTGCCTTGTTCCCCTTTCAATATCTTCCAGTATGACATTGCATCTTCTTTACTTTGGTTTTCCCTTTGTTTTTGTTTTTTGTTTGTTTTTTAACTATATAAGAATTATATTTTCCATTTTGTAATTTTTACTTTTCTCTTCATAATATTTTACGTGGCAGTACTTTGATGTTTATTATGTTTATTGTTAGCTTTGTGATATTTCTTTCTTACATTATAACATTGTTTGTCACATCCCCATTCATGTTGGCATGATTACTCCCTTTAATATATTTGCCTTTACTTTTTTGTGGAAATAGCTTTAATGAGAGCAGGTTCTATTAGCGCTAGTTAATCAAGTTAACTGGTGAGTTGTGTCATCATCATCATCATCATCATCCACAGACAAATGGTGCACCAAATCAAGCAGCAGCAGCAGCAGCAGCAGCAGCAGCAGCAGCAGCAGTCTGTGTACAGTGCTATGAACAGTACACTATTCACTATTCACTATTCACTATTGACATCTGCATGACCAACATACATGTTGTTGTTCTCGTCGTTTCTCCATTTTCCTGGTCTCACTCACACTTGCTACTTTCTCCACTTCTCTACTCTTAATTATTAATCCACGTTCGTCTCAGCACACATGATAAATATGTATAACACAGATTGTAAACCACAAAGCACATCAGAAAATAAATAATGGCTCAAAGTCCAGTACCTTGAAATTCTTAACATGTTTTACAACATTGCACGAACCTAATACATAGTCAATAGTTGTTGTTGTACTGTAGGTACTGTATTAGTACCATTAATTAAGTATTACTACATAATGTGTTTACTCACACCTCTAGCAGTGTCTTACCGTAGGAACTTGTATGAGGCGTACAATCTTTATTCATTAGCCCTATATGTCACCGAGCAACCTGCAGCACCACTTATCAGCACTTAACACTTAGCACGCCTCTAACATCAATCAACATCCGATGGTAAATCACTCCTTAACATCATATCCTCGTACCCTTGGGCGACGTCAGACAGGATACCGGTAGGGCCATTACAACCACTCACCGCTAACAACGTCATCACAACAATAAAAAAATAAATAAAAAAGGGATAAAAACTGCTCATTCTCTCTCTCTCTC
>CM035215.1:2543977-2560171 GCA_020233015.1 Callinectes sapidus | reverse complement strand
AAATCCACAATAAAAGTTTGCAGTACTTGTTCATTTAAGCAAGCTGACGTCTTTGTATAATCCAAGCCCAGGGTCTCTCTTGTCTCTAGAAGGCGGAAGGGTACACACGCCCAGCACTCATCTGAGTTAATAATAATAATAATTGATACCTCCTACAGTTGCCTGAAGATGGGAACTGAGGTATCCCCAAACGCCATAGAAAGTACTGCACTTGATTAAATGAAGATGTACAAGTTTTTATTGTGGATTTACTTCAGGTCTTATCCCTTCAGGATGAGTGCCGGATTCCCAACGACATGAAGGAGAAGGAGAGAGAGAGAGAGAGAGAGAGAGAGAGAGAGAGAGAGAGAGAGAGAGAAATTATGAGATTTTAACGACCGACTTTGATAAAATGCGTCCTTGAATTTTGGTATGAGATGACATGAGGGCATGAAACAAACATATGACAGCCACGTGACGGAATGATACGTCAATATACATACAGTATCAACACATACAATATATATACATACAATTAAGCAAAAAACATACAATAAAAACAATATACAAACACACACACATATAATGTTAATGATATATATATATATATATATATATGGCACTTCAAGAAGTTAAGATAAAGAAAATGAGCGAAGTTTCTGTCTGTAAGAAGAGTGTGTGTGTGTGTGTGTATGTGTGTGTGTGTGTGTGTGTGTGTGTGTGTGTGTGTGTACCATAGAAGAAAACTGGATGTGATTTTGAATGGCGATCGTGGTGTTGGTGAAATACAAAGTCACCCATCTCGAGAGGGGAGGAGGCAGAGGCATGAAGATTTTGTTTCGACAACATTATTTGTTGGTGTGCTGCAGCTACTCGATCATGGGTGATGATGATGATGATGATGATGATGCGGTGCAAGGTCTGCAACGCGGCGTGTCACCTACAACCTACATTTCATTGACGTAGTCACCGAAGGTACTATATACTTACTGGCCGAGGAGTGCTAAGGAGAAACTCGTGAGGCAAACGTTTATCCTGACCGAACAGGACGAAATGAGGAGATTCCTTCCTTGATAGTGGAGTGAATGACAGTACGTGTTGAGAGAACAGAACAAGGTGAGGAAGTAGTTCATTTCAAGGTGATTGTGAATCCTGCATGATATTATGACGCAAGACATCCACGATAAGCTCAATAATAAATACATCGCTCAACTTTCCCCTTTGAACTGCGTGAATGAGGAATTACGATGTTTCACTTCTTGATATGAAGTTTTTGGCAGATTGACTGTAAGAGCAAATGACTGAACTCTGTGCCATTATCAGAGAGCAGAGGGCGAAGACCACCTTAATAAGGGCAGATCAGGTGATCGATTATGTACAGCTCTGGAGGCGGAACGCGCGGTCTTGTCTTGGAGAGGGACAAGGACAATGAATCGAGAGAAACTATCAACACAAACGAAAAGAAATGGAAAGCCATCTTGTGTGCATCGTACTTTGAGCAAATCTATGGATATTGAATCCCAAGGTGAACATCCACACACACACACACACACACACAATGTTCTGTAATGTAGGAAACACACCATCCTCCTCCTTCTCCTCCTCCTCCTCGCACTGGTCTTCCTCCTCCTCCTCCTCCTCCTCCTCCTCCTGTGTGTGTGTGCCCGCGCTGCGATATGTCCCAACGCTCACTCTCTCGCAGGCCTACTGCTGCCGGCTGAGTGTGGAGAAGCGTCGTCTGGAAACGGTGAGCGATGCCTTAGGCTTAGTGGATGGCATCAGCAGTCTGCTGAGAGGCATCGAGGAGGGAAACACTCCGTGGAAGGCTGCATGGAGATGGAGCAAGGACACTGACCGAGCAAATCTCAGCGATCTACTGGCAAAGGCTGCGGCTGCCAACTGCCCCGTCACTGCCGCTTTTCTGCACAGGGCAGGAGCGTGGCCTTTCTTTAACTCCGCCTCGGGTGGCAGTAGTGCCCTGCACGCCGCGCTGGACGCCGGCCACCAGGGCATGGCGGAGCTGCTCGTCAGGGACCTCGGTGCCTGCCCCTACGTGCCAGACAAACATGGTCGCCTTCCACTGCACATCATGGCCGACGAACACAGACAGCGGATGGAACAGGTGAGGCAGGCAGGCTGGCTGGCTGGCAGGTTGGCTGGCTGGCTGGCTGGCAGGCTGGCAGGCAGGCTGGCTGGCTGGCTGGCTGGCTGGCTGGAAGAATTGTGTTCTGAGGCATTAAATACTATCAAGTTTTCTCTGCCCCAATTAGAACTGTTAAGCTATGGTTTCCTAGAAAAGCGGTGCCGCTATATTACGTCCGTAACATTACGTTGTGCGGCGAACCTAACCTAACGGCCGCTCAAGGGTGTAAAGTTAGAACTGTGTTGTGATTGCATTACGTTGAGATCAAGCGGAAAGAGAACGCACGCAGTATGGACGATCTAGACACGGCATTATTAGCGAGCAAACACAAGGCGGAGTAGTGAAGTACTCGTACCCGTTAACTATTAGTAAAGAGTTATACCGGCAGAAAACTTGAGAGTGCACCACCAACGTATTCATTAAAAAGAAAAAAAATGTTTATACAACATCCAAGAATGGGAGTCATAAGTCAGTGATGCTAGTGTACGTAACTCCAACACTCTCTCTCTCTCTGTTTTTGTGTGTATAAGGAGTAATAGAATGATGAGCATGGGAATGCATTTATCGACAATAAGAGATCCATCTCTTGTGCTTCATCATGGATATTAGTTGGGTTTATCCCAGTGTGTCCAATTTCAACACCGTAATGTCACACCGTCAACGTAAGAAACCGTCGGCGGAGAGTTTGCTACCGCTATGACGGCCGTCACAACACCGCTATCTTACGTTCACCGCTCTCTAGGAAACCAGTGCCGGGGAAAATAATGTAACAGTTTTTGCGACGTCGTCCAACGTAATGTTACGGACGTAATATAGCGGCACCGCTTTTCTAGGAAACCATAGCTTTAGAGGGATCAGGAGTGCCGTCGCATTCTGTGGCGTCCTTGAATGATCTGTTGTTGTTAACTTGTAAAGGGTTGATCACCTCTGAAAAGACGTGGAAAAGTGTAGAGTGGTATCCTCAGTGTAGGAATGAATAGGGCAAGACGTTGAAGAGTTAAGTAAGATAAAAAGAGTTAGTGAGAGGACAGAGCCCTGAGAAACATTACTGTTGATACATTGAGAAGAACAGTGGCCATCTACTACAGCATCAATAGAGCGGTCAGAGAGGAAGCTTCGGATAAAGTTGTATATGGAAGGATAGAGAGGAGAGTTCTGAGGTATATCAAAAGCCTTTGATGTACCTAACCCTACAGTAAAAGTTTGGCAAAATCTCTAAAAGAGGATAACCAAGACTCAATAGAGTAATCTTGACGGAAGCCATACTGGCGGTGAAACAGAAGATTTGCAAGTGATAGGTGCCCAAGAATGTTCCTCTTGGAGACAGATTAAAAAACCGTAGCCAACTAAGAGATTAATTAATTAAAGCAATAGGAAGGGATTACCATATGGGATTAAAGGAGAGAGAGAGAGAGAGAGAGCTGATGATGATGATAAGTTAGAATTTGGATGGAGAAAGAAGGCAAACACAGAGGTGCCAGTAGGAAGGAATCCCTGCAAAGCCCACAGCCACACCAACACAGCCACTTTAGATGCAATTATAGTTGTTATTATTATTATTATTATCATTATTATTATTATTATTATTATTATTATCATTATTATTATTATTATTATTATTATTATTATTATTACCATTATCATTATTATTATTACCAACATCTTTATTATCATTATCACTATTATTATCGTTATTATCATTATCATCATAATCATCATTTTCAATTATCATCATCATCATCATCATCTTCAATTATTATTATCATTATCATCATCATCATCTTCAATTATCATCAACATTATTATTATTATTATTTTTAGTAGTAGTAGTAGTAGTAGTAGTACTAGTAGTAGTAGTATTACTCTCTCTCTCTCTCTCTCTCTCTCTCTCTCTCTCTCTCTCTCTCTCTCTCTCTCTCTCTCTCTCTCTGTCTGTCTGTCTGTCTGTCTGTCTGTCTGTCTGTCTGTCTGTCTGTCTCTGTCTCTGTGTCTCTCTCTGGTGAGACAGAGGCTCTTCGAGGAGGAGCGGCAGAAACTGACCGATATGGAGGTCAGCCAGAAAGGAGATCGCGAAAAGGCTGCGGCGAAGACAGCGCTGGAGGTACAGAGGGTTCTTTTTAACATCCACAAGAAGGGTGATAGAGAGACCGTTTTCCAAGGTGATGGCCGCGCCTGTCTGCTGCTGGCTGCACGCAAAGGTCTGCTGCAGCTGACTCATCTGCTGCTGCAGGAGAGCTGCCACCTAGTGGACGAGGTGCTGGAGGACGCATGCAGCACCACCGCCCTTCACCAGGCAGCCTCGCATGGTCAAGATGGCTGCGTGGCGCTGCTAGTGACGGCTGGAGCTAACACACAGAAATGCGACACCTACGGCCAGACGCCTAGAGTCCTGGCTGCCATGTGTGGCCACAAAAGTACTGCTGAATTGCTGGGTGAACTAGATCAAAATGTGCAGAAGCTTCTTTGCAGCTCACCCACCCCTGACAAGAAAGCGACGCAAGGATTTAAAGCGTATATGAAGCTTTATGAAAAAATTAAATGTAAAGGTCTGATGCCGTATGACCGTCACCATCCCGACCACCTCACAAGGAAGATTCTGAAGAACATAGGGCTAAGAAAGCTGCAGCAGGAGGCTCAGCGGGTGTTCGTTGACTTGTCACAGGGCGAGGCCCTTGAAATACATGACGTGGTGATGGCAGAACTGAAAGCCATTATGGATAAGGTGTCAGCCGTGAATCCCACCTACCGCGGCGACCTGAGGCTGGCGGGCAGCTCTCGGGACGGCTCCAAGTTGTACGCCCCTGACGAGTTTGACGTAAACATCGTCATTCAGCAAGAAGGCGGGAGAACAAAAGTCAATGAGAGAAGGGAGGAGGAAGCCCCGCTGAAGGGCAGGTTAGAGATATCTGTAGACACTGACAACCCACACCTTCAGGAGAATAATTTCATGGCCAATCTGTACGAGGAAGTGCACCGCTGCCTTGCTAACCATACCCTGCAGGACAACAGACTGAGCCTGGTGCCGCCGGGCCTGACAAGCACGCAGGTGGGCGTGGCACTCGCCCTGGCCTGGCAGGGACAAGAGTATCCTCTGCTGCAGGTCGGCGTGGACCTGGTGCCGGTGCTGGAGGTGCCGTGGCCAGAACAAATCCACAGACCCTTCCTCCCTCCCGGAGACACCAACACTATACAGCTCAGTAATGCCGCGGACGGCACTTGGCGCTGCAGCTTTGCCTTGACAGAGGCACAGGTGCTGGAGGCGTTGAGCCCCGAGGAACGCCAGACACTGCTGATGGGAAAGGTACTTCTTTCCTCGCTCAAGGCCGAACGCTGGATGTCACGACACAAGAAGAACTTTTACACCTGGTTTGCCACACGGGACTGGAAAATTCCGGTGCCGAGCGGGTTCTGCTTGAAGAACGCATTCCTACGGTGGCTGGAGAGTAGGACACGTGAGGAGAGGGGACAGGAAGACCCTGCCAGATGGCTGGTGGAGGTGTTCAGACTGATGTGTGCAGACCCACAGGAATCGCGAGAGCACCTGACATCCGTATACAGCTCCGCCTACTTTGGAGGGGACTGTGAGGGCCGCAAACCTGGACATGGTGCGCCCATCATTGTACAGTGTCTGGAGGAGGACTTGAATAGACGCAGTCTGACTCAGCTGAGGAGGACTTGGAAGAGACGCAGTCGGGCCCACCAGAGAAGGAAGACTACTGGCGTGGCTCGTGCGTGGACAAGGAGATAGAGGCCTGTGGGGATCACTACACCGGAGGAGTTTGAAGTTTGAAGTGGCCAGCGACTCACCTCACCGGAAACGTCTGAAACTGGATGAAGTAGTAGGATGTGGCGGGAGTATTCAATGCTGTGTAAACAACAAGGCAGGTGAGCAAGAACATTTCACACTGAACATAACACCTACAACAGTCCTACATGCAGTGAAACACCGATACTTAGCAAAGACACCAACGACACAACACTGAGACACAACACTGAGACACAACACTGAGACACAACACAACACCGGAGCAAGACAGTACTTCGAAACAAGCAAACAACAGTCCAAAACACACACACACACACACACACACAGGTCTCGACACACGCCAGCTAGGAGTCCCGCCGTTACCACACTACACCACACTACACAAGGACCTAGGCCTGCCGTAACTACCATTCAAAGTTTACACATCAATATTTTGTCAATTAATGTGTGTGGTTTAATATCTAAATTATTACTAAGAGACTTTATAGACTTTACTATGAATTATGATGCAGTGTGTATGTGCGAAACAAGGTGTGATGATGATGATGATGATGACACAAATAACAAAAGGAAAAAGATGATAAATAGTGGATTTGATATAGTCTATAAGAACAGAAGTGCACTTCGTAGGTAGGTATAAATCAGGAGGTCCATTAATTACTGTGAGTAACTTTCTGAATGTTACGTAATTAAGTGGCAAGAGATGAAAAGTAGTGATGATGAAACCTTACATATTTATCATCTATCGATATGGACGAGATGGTGGAGTGGAAAGGTAAAGTGTAAAGTGGGGGGCTTACGCTGTATCAGCGCGTGGCTGCGGGCGCTCGTCTCCCGTCTCCTTGGCCTAGGTACTACTAATTCCATGTGTGTTTATATTCCTCCCAGTCATTACTCACGATATGACCCGACACACACAGAGAGAGAGAGAGAGAGAGACATCTCCCGTCTCCTTGGCCTAGGTACTACTAATTCCATGTGTGTTTATATTCCTCCCAGTCATCACTCACGATATGACCCGACACACAGAGAGAGACGTCTCCCGTCTCCTTGGCCTAGGTACTACTAATTCCATGTGTGTTTATATTCCTCCCAGTCATCACTCACGATATGACCCGACACACACACACAGAGAGAGAGAGAGAGAGAGAGAATGAGCAGTTTTTATCCCTTTTTTATTTATTTTTTTATTGTTGTGATGACGTTGTTAGCGGTGAGTGGTTGTAATGGCCCTACCGGTATCCTGTCTGACGTCGCCCAAGGGTACGAGGATATGATGTTAAGGAGTGATTTACCATCGGATGTTGATTGATGTTAGAGGCGTGCTAAGTGTTAAGTGCTGATAAGTGGTGCTGCAGGTTGCTCGGTGACATATAGGGCTAATGAATAAAGATTGTACGCCTCATACAAGTTCCTACGGTAAGACACTGCTAGAGGTGTGAGTAAACACATTATGTAGTAATACTTAATTAATGGTACTAATACAGTACCTACAGTACAACAACAACTATTGACTATGTATTAGGTTCGTGCAATGTTGTAAAACATGTTAAGAATTTCAAGGTACTGGACTTTGAGCCATTATTTATTTTCTGATGTGCTTTGTGGTTTACAATCTGTGTTATACATATTTATCATGTGTGCTGAGACGAACGTGGATTAATAATTAAGAGTAGAGAAGTGGAGAAAGTAGCAAGTGTGAGTGAGACCAGGAAAATGGAGAAACGACGAGAACAACAACATGTATGTTGGTCATGCAGATGTCAATAGTGAATAGTGAATAGTGAATAGTGTACTGTTCATAGCACTGTACACAGACTGCTGCTGCTGCTGCTGCTGCTGCTGCTGCTGCTGCTGCTTGATTTGGTGCACCATTTGTCTGTGGATGATGATGATGATGATGATGACACAACTCACCAGTTAACTTGATTAACTAGCGCTAATAGAACCTGCTCTCATTAAAGCTATTTCCACAAAAAAGTAAAGGCAAATATATTAAAGGGAGTAATCATGCCAACATGAATGGGGATGTGACAAACAATGTTATAATGTAAGAAAGAAATATCACAAAGCTAACAATAAACATAATAAACATCAAAGTACTGCCACGTAAAATATTATGAAGAGAAAAGTAAAAATTACAAAATGGAAAATATAATTCTTATATAGTTAAAAAACAAACAAAAAACAAAAACAAAGGGAAAACCAAAGTAAAGAAGATGCAATGTCATACTGGAAGATATTGAAAGGGGAACAAGGCAACAAGGAAAGCAATCTTCTTACATTTGACACTTTTTACCACCATTTAAGAATGCTGCTAATTAACTAACTGATGATGACAATGATATGATGAATGAATGATCGTAGGAACTAGGATACCTATCAAGAGGGAATATAATAGTGCCGTTGTGCAGTATATACATAAAAACAAAGGAGACGTCACAGATACCATGCAGTCAATAACTACAGGGGAATGAATAACTTAATTGTATGTATGGCAAAGTGGTTTGTTTACCTCCATACTGAACCAGCGTCTCAAACTTTATTCTGCCGTTAAAAACATAATCAATGAAACACAGGAAGGATTTAGGCAGGAATATTCCACTCTGGACCACATAATTATATTTGCTTACGTCATGATGTATTATTGTTGATCTCTTTAAGTGGATTACAAAAAAAAACTTTTGATTCTGTGTGGAGAGAAGGGTTGTGGAATAAACTTGTTAGGGATAATGTTCATGGTAAATTGCTAAATGTTATTCATAGTACGTATATTAAGTCCTATGTAATGGTTAATGAACAGGTCTGTCTGTCTGTCTGTCTGTGTGGCACTTTTACATGTAATATGGGAGTGAAACAGAGAGAAAACTTGTGAGTCACCATTGCTTTTTTGCTTTCCATGTTAAGGATTTACAGGAAAAATACTTATTGAACTTAATTGTAATTACCAAGATTTTCATTACTGTTTTCTTGATGATTACTGAAGTGATTTGTGTTAATGTATGCAGATGATCATTATTATAATTACCTAGATTTTGATGAATGTTTTCTTAATGATAACTGAAGTGATTTGTGTTAATGTATACAGATGATCATTATAATTACCTAGATTTTGGTGAATGTTTTCTTAATGATTACTGAAGTGATTTGTGTTAATGTATACAGATGATCATTATAATTACCTAGA
This sequence comes from Callinectes sapidus, assembly GCA_020233015.1. Classification (NCBI taxonomy): domain Eukaryota; kingdom Metazoa; phylum Arthropoda; class Malacostraca; order Decapoda; family Portunidae; genus Callinectes; species Callinectes sapidus. Next base: position 2,551,096 of record CM035215.1, on the reverse strand, counting down.
TTTTGATGAATGTTTTCTTGATGATTACTGAAGTGATTTGTGTTAATGTATACAGATGATCATTATAATTAGTACCTAGATTTTCATTACTGTTTTCTTAATGATAACTGAAGTGATTTGTGTTAATGTATACAGATGATCATTATAATTAATACCTAGATTTTCATTACTGTTTTCTTAATGATTACTGAAGTGATTTGTGTTAATGTATGCAGATGATCATTATAATTAATACCTAGATTTTGATGAATGTTTTCTTAATGATTACTGAAGTGATTTGTGTTAATGTATACAGATGATCATTATAATTAGTACCTAGATTTTGGTGAATGTTTTCTTAATGATTACTGAAGTGATTTGTGTTAATGTATACAGATGATCATTATAATTAGTACCTAGATTTTGGTGAATGTTTTCTTAATGATTACTGAAGTGATTTGTGTTAATGTATGCTAATAATAATTGTAATTAGTACCTAGATTTTCATTACCGTTTTCCTGATGATTACTGAAGTGATTTGTGTTAATGTATGCAGATGATAAGCTACATTTTCATTACTGTTTTCCTGATGATTACTGGAGTGATTTGTGTTAATGTATGCAGATGATAAGCTACATTTTCATTACTGTTTTCCTGATGATTACTGAAGTGATTTTTGTTAATGTATGCAGATGACACAGTGTTACTATGTGACAGCGAAGCAAACAAACATGAACCAGGCACTAACAGCGCTTTTTACTTATTGTTCCGAGTAATAAAACTTAAAGGTTAACTGTGACAACAACACTAAAATAATAGTATTTAGCAGAGGACAAGACTTAGTGCAAACAAACAATTATAGTTTCCAATGAAGTGGTGAGAACCATCTACCACAAATAAATTTTAAGGCTCATTATGCACCTGATAGGAGGTTGTGTGTGCATGCAACACTCGCACACTATTTGAAGAGAACTTTGGATAAGAGGGGAAAGTCACCTCATTCTTGTTCACAACCACAAAGTCATTTGGTAGACCAGCATCAAGGGACACCTTCCGCTGCTGGACGAGGGACATTATCAAAGATGCTGGCATTAATCTATTCATATTTTCACCTCCCTCTGCTTGATCAGCCTCTTCCGGCAGGGCAGCGATTTATCTATCACTGTCAACCATTGCGAGAACAATAGGAGGGGCTAGAAAATCTACGTTCAATAATTAGCATCAGCCTGGTAAAGAGTTGTTGATATAGACAGTGGTGTGGTTCTATATGTTAAGATAATATAGCGTTTCTATATTACTGTACATGTTACATTGTCAAGAAATGGAAATTAAATGTTTAATTACTCTGTGTTTATTGTTTTCCTCTGTAGCATTGTGTATACGGAGCAGTTTTGAGCAACCATTCTGAAGCTCTCATTAGGTGACTTAGTATGCTGTCAAACGAGGGAAGTGAAATTATAAGATTAAGCAAATCCTTACCAAGTTTGAAGGTTGATCTTAACTCCACGAGCATTGGAGTGCGTCACTTAGACACTGAGTGCCCACCCATGCCCAACTCTTAAGCCTTGAATACACCCACACAGTCCATCAACTTTTGGTCTGGTTCGCTCAAAGCTACACTCTAAACCTGAAGACTGAGCGGGGAAGCGCCACGCCACGGAGCATCTCATTTCATGCCTAGTAGTTCAGTGACGCAGCCAAACGCTGTCTACTGCTGGCTAAGTATTCGCTTTATCTTATCACTTTAAAACACACTCAACACTTCGTCTATAAACCATCAACGACAGAAATTTTTTGAAAACATATTTACTTGTTTTTCTCACTCTCTTTCCTCTCTCTTTACCGGAGTGCAATAGCTGATTTTTGGTGTGGTTTCCTTTTCCTTGACATGGCATGACGTGTTGAAGGAACAGAGCCAGCCACTCCTACCGCGGTGCTCAGGCCCTCCTTCCCTTCCACACAACTACACACGTTCCTGCCTCCACACACACACACACACACACACACACAAATTACAAGGTAAGGCACAGCGAGGCAGGCGAGGGCGTGGCGTGTCAGGTGGTGCAGTGTTTACATCCTCGCGGCAAACCAAACCCTCCACCATTCCACGCGATGATGATGACTCGTAGTAGCATTGAGCGGTGAATTAGCCGCGTCGCAGTGAGGGTATTGATGTCAGACACCACCAGATTTTGTAATTCTTGTTGAAAAATAAATACTCTTCTGGGCAAGCTTTGAAATACTTACAAAGGTGTGTGTGTCGTTGCACATTAATGCTTCTGAAATTCAAATAAATTTATTTCATGATAATTGATGGCATATGACATTGTTTGAGCCTTTATTCATAATTTCAGATGATATTCATAAAACCACTATGATTGTATCAAGGCAAGTAATCTGTCACTTTCTCCTGACTTCAATGGACGTACAATAATATTTAATTTCATTTGAATGTATTGAACAATAGGCAAGTGCATGTAATGTATAGGAAATGTTATGTTCTAACAAAGACGTAACGTTTCCGGTAAACACTTTAAACACTTTAAACACTTTATTATGTTTGCCTTATAAACTAAGATTACATAGGGAATTTTAAGGTGTGACAAACAGCCCTTCGCAAGCAAAGCTTTATGGGCTTAATTTGATATTTAGAAATTTAAGAAACATAATTATTAGTGATAATATTTAAAGAATAGTATTAATATTAGAATATAATACAATAATATTAACATTAGAATATAGTAATAAGAACAATTATTATTTTTATTGTAGTTTAAATGTTAACAGCAATACGACAACTATCCTCGGCTGGCGGCAACAAACAAGCCTAAACAACATTTCTTCTTTTAGCTTCCGTTTTTCCGCTCGGAAATCTCCCAAATCCTCTGACCTTATCAGTTACTTGGTGTGTCTTTCTCTTCCTTTTCTTGAACCAGAAGTGCAGTCTGCCACGGCACACGTAAAATTTGGCATGTTGGTCTCTCAACAGATCTAAGTTTATTTACACTCCTACCAGAGTCTTTCTAACCGAGGCCCAGATTCAGAAAGCACTGTACACTATTCAAAGGGTATAATATATCTCTAGGTTACAACTTTCAGACACACATTGGTATTCAGAAAGCTCTCTACAACTCTCAAATGTGGCTACCTACCGTGTAAATCCGGGCCCAGAACTGCACCAACTCGGGAGGTGGTGTTACTCACTCAGGTGAACATAAATAATAATAGGTATTGTTACGAACCCAAGTATGGAGGGGGGGGGGGGCCGTGGCCGTGGGTATGTGTGTATGTATGTGCGTGGTGGGCGTCAGAGTAGACAAAGAAGCAACGGGTCTGGGACGGGAAAGAGAGAAGAGAGGTGGGGCCCAGTGAGGAGGACAGAGGGAAGAGCTGCCTCGCTTCCCCTTGTTCCTGGACAGATATATTCTGACTGCCATGTAATAGTACCTGTGCGTGTGCAGTGTGTGCGCCTGGACTGTGTGTGCCTAGTTGACATTGTGGAAGCCTGCTGGGAGGCCGGGAATGAGGTGTGAGGTGTGAGGAGGCCCGAGCTGCCGCCTTGCTGTGACGTCTTGCTGAGCGCGCCTTTGTCATTGTGTGAGGCGTGTCACGGTCCCCCGTGTTACCTGTAGTGCTTGCTGAGTAAACTAGCCAAAGTGAACTCTGAGTGTTTGCTTTGTCCCCCATTTTGAGCTGCTATAGGTACCTACACTTCGCTACACTTGCCCATCCGAACCGTGAGGAAGTTACGCAACCCCCCTATGCCCTGTTGCCCTGCTGCTTGTGCACCCGGGAGGCCTGTGTGAACCCTGTGGCCTGAGACGTGCTGCTGAGGGCAGAGAGAGGGTGTGAAGAAGAAGAAGAAACAAGGGGGGTGAACGTAACAGTATCTACGACCCTCACTGCGACACGCTTGGCAGACGACTACCCCCCCCCACCCCGCCCCCCCCCACACCGCCCCGTGCCGCCCCCCGCCCCCCACAACATCGGTGAGGCCTAGGGTGGGGTGCAATCCCTTCTTTGAGGACTGGGAGGAGGATGGGGGGGAGGGTGGGGAAGGGGGGGTGGCCAGTCTCTCCGGGGCTCTCCAAAAGACTGGTACTATTAGGTAGGCTTGGCAGGTGTGGGGTGGGGTTAGGTTAGGTTAGGTGTGTAGTGGCCCTCATGACAAACACACCTGCTGCAGAATGACTTGTATGGGTTAATGACAACAACTGGCCACCCACACACACCTCAACTGTCTGCCATAAGACTGTCTGCCACACACTGGTGAACACTGCAATTGCTTAGTTTACACAGTGGAGGCTGCTGCTGCTGCTGCTGCTCCTTCCTGTACTTAAGGCACCTCATTGCACCCCTCCCCCTCCCCCCCCACCCCACCCCAGCTAATTGTATTGTAATTCACCTTCAAACTAATGATAAGTTATAATTATACTCAGTTTTTTAACTCATTATTAAACGTTAAGTAAACCCGTGTGTACTAATAATAAAATAAGAGACACTTACGTTGTAGAACTTGAATGGATCCTCAAAGATTTATTGCATTACTGAAGAAGGGAGTGTGGAATCCTGCCATCAGTGTACAGCATCATGTATACAACATTCTTGTCTTAACTGTCAGGGAACACATTCTTCACTACACTCAATGCTCAAATGCCTCAAGAGTCAAACTTTTCAATACTTGAATGCAAAAGTTAATTTAACAGTTAAAAAATATTAATTACTTGAACATCCACACACATGGTTGTGAACAAAGGCTTCCTCCCCACTACTACCACCACCACCACCACCACCACCACCACCACCATTACCCACCCCTGCTGGTACCCACAGAGATTTGTGGCGGTTGGTGAGTGAAGAATGGTATATATATAGCTCCCCTACCTAAGAGTGTTTGTTTATTGGTGTCGGTGCTGTGATGTTGTGAGGAAAGGCAGGCGGCGGCAGCAGCAGCATCACTCCAGGGCTGATCAAATCATATTATTATGACATTGCTGACAAACTTTGATACAGCGTCACACGCCCACAGTCACCACTACTCTACTCACCACAGTCACCACTACTCTACTCACCACAGTCACCACTACTAACAGCGCTTTCATCGTGGTTAGTGAACCCCATAATATATAATTATAATTATAACAAGGAGATCCCCTGGTACTGAGACCTTAACCCTGGTGGAGGTGGTGGTGGTGGTGGTGGTGTGATGATTCCAGGCAGAGCTATCACTCAGTGTCACAGAGTCAAGGTGATCCTTATGACAATATCATATAATATGAATACAGAGATGACATCCATTATAGAAGGCTGTAGAGGAGCAGAAACACAGATATTGTGGTGAAAGCAACACACATGAAAAGAATCATAAAGGCAATGAAATGATTTTTTGTAAGTGAGAGGGAGACAAGTCAGAAAGAACAATGAAGTGACTAGAAACTACACTGCAGCAACACACAGGATCCATCAGCAATAAGAAGCTAAAGAAAGCATGGGTTTTCATTACAAAAAGTGAAGTTTTTTTGCATCACAAAGCTATGCTATCTTGCAGGAAAAGCTTGTAAATAGCTGATAAAAATGTTAGTGTTGGTGAACATAAACATGTATGTATAGGTACTGTGTGGTGAAGTGTACAGTAGCCACCATACTAAGGAGCAATGGATGTGATCAAGATACTACTTAAGAGATCTGCAGCAGTGGAAGGAGTGGAGAAAATGTTATAGTATTAGAAAAAACACTACATTGAAATTGTTGTGAACTTAAGGCTTTGCTAAGGTTTGAATGCTGAACCTGCTGATCTATAGGTATTAACAGTCAAACTTTTTAGTACTGAAACAGCCATTCAGAATTAATCAAGTTCAAGTATTGAGTCTCAGTGTGTAGAGGAGGAAGAAAAAAAAGATGTATGTCACTAAGTAGTAAGGTCTAGCAGCATAGTGAACCAACCATGCACACAATATAACACAATCCAGTTCACAACCTGCCCACAATGTCAAATTAAAAAGCCTTATCAAACCAACCTAAATCAGACGTTCCTGCAGTGAAGGCTGACTACACACTCACTATACGTACTGTAGCTACCTGGCTCAATCTAAACTGGCCTTAATTCTCCCACTGTTGCCACCTCTCCATGGATGACAGTCTTGCCTCTTTCTCTTACTCTGTTTCTATGTAAATTGGTGAATTCCCCAAAATTATTTCTGAAAGCATTCTAACCTTTGCATCACTGAGGTAAAAATCAACGCATCTTTTCTGTACAAGTCACCTCTGGTTGTAAATGTGGCATGTGAGCTTGAAGTGAGTGCGCCCCTTCAATCTAACCTGACATCTTCACTTCTACATATCTACATAATACTACACCTTTCAACGTATGTACGGCTCTTTCTTCAGTAATTCAGTAAATCTTTGAGGATCCTTTCAAGACATGAGTGAGTGTGTCCCTTCTAATACTTCAACTTAACCTGACCTTCTTTCACTTCTACATAGATAATATATACACCTTTCAACGTATGTACAGATCACAAACACTTCTTTCTTCAGTAATCCCAGAAATCTTTGAGGATCCTTTCAAGTTTTATAATTGACATTTCTCTCTATTTTGTTTCTGAGTGAGTGCTTTTTGTTTAATGAATTTGAAACTGAATCATTTTTTTCCATTAGTTCAACAATTGATTATTAAGTGGTGGAGGTGTAAAGAGCTGCTTTCAGGGAGTAAATAATGTCCTTTCAGTTTCCTCCCAGTCTAAATGGTGACCAGTTTCCTCCCAGTCCAAACGGTGACCAGGTGGGTGTGGCCAGTTGTCACATTCCCCCTTAGTTTGCTCACTGAATTGGTCAAAGCAATGAATTGTTGTTTTTCCCTTTCTTTTGGTTTGGTTTGTTGGTCAGGAAAGTTTTCAATTACTTTATGTGTCAATAGTATCAGTAATGGATGCACACTTTATACCTTCTGTTGTTTTGTCATCCATTTTGTTTATGTAGCCACAAAAAAAGATAGTTTATACACACAAACAAAAAATAAATTAATAATCAAATAAATAAATAAATAAATAAATAAATATATATATATATATATATATATATATATATATATATATATATATATATATATATATATATATATATAAATAGAATTAAATAAAA
>CM035215.1:2538977-2541477 GCA_020233015.1 Callinectes sapidus | reverse complement strand
TTAAAATATAATACGAAAAATTAAAAGATTGATAGTAAGTTAGGGATATTTAATTAATAAGATTCCTGTAGCATTGCCGTCAAGAGCAAGATCAAGGTAAGACTCAGAGAGACACACATCTTTTTTCTTCCTCTTCCTCCTCCTTTTATTCTTTCCTTCCTCTTCCTCCTCTTTCTATTCTTTTTTTCCTCCTCCTCCTCTTATTCTTTTTTCTCCTCCTCCTCCTCCTCCTCCTCCTCCTCCTTTCCATCTTCTCAATATATCAAAGAGAAATGATTTAAAACTCCTTAAAATAATGATAACCTAACCTAACCTAATGTAATGTACTCTCTCTCTCTCTCTCTCTCTCTCTCTCTCTCTCTCTCTCTCTCTCTCTCTCTCTCTCTCTCTCTCTCTCTCTCTCTACAGCTGAACTAGGAGACTACGATGAAGAAGTACACACTCCAGGTTTTGTCTCTGAATTTCATTTCTGCCCCGGACAGACTGACTCAATGGAGGAAGATATACTGGAGAAATACAAGGAATACAGGTTAGTAGTAGTAGTAGTAGTAGTAGTAGTAGTAGGATGAGAAATTATATACCTTTTTAAAATATACCTGTTGTTTTTTGTACTATCATAATAATAGTCAATCACCAGTGACTATTTGTCCTTCACATTAATAAGGATTGGGTTATGATTGGTTAGAATATTAAACAACTTCTTAATCTAACCCAAACTTAGTATATTAAAGATGGAGAGAATAAAAAGTACTTATATTTTATCATTTATCTGTGTGTGTGTGTGTGTGTGTGTGTGTGTGTGTATGTTTTGGCATGAAGAGCTTAAGAAAGTACAGAAAAATAACTCTAGCAAACATTATTATTATTATCATTATCATTGTTATTATTATTATTGGTAGGAGTAACTATCAGAACACACATAATATATAAGTACTACATAATCTTTCTACATTAGCTTATGGGTTTAACAGTTATGCCACTCTGTCAGAAATTAATAATAACACATTTTCACTCGTTAATGGGGGGGTGGGGGGTGGGGGGGTGAGGCAATACACTTTAAAGAACAGTACACCCCCCATACCTAACCTAACCTAACCTAACGTAATGTAGCAATGGACTAATCAAAATAATATTAATAGATTGACTAGCTCATTCTTATTGTATTTTTGTTTATTTTGATGATTTTTGTTGTTGTTATAGTTTTAGTTGTGTTTAGTGTTATATTTTGTGTATTAAATCTCTCTCTCTCTCTCTCTCTCTCTCTCTCTCTCTCTCTCTCTCTCTCTCTCTCTCTCCCACAGTGGCCTTACTCCAGCCCAGGCAGAGCAGAGTTACCTGAACAAAGCCAAATGGATGGAAATGTATGGGGTGGACATGCATACTGTCCTGGTTAGTATATACGCACACACACACGCACACAACCTAACCATAGACAAATGAATAGATAAATACACAACTAAACCTAACCTAACCTAACCATAGACAAATGAATAGATAAATACACAACTAAACCTAACCTAACCTAACCATAGACAAATGAATAGATAAATACACAACTAAACCTAACCTAACCTAACCATAGACAAATGAATAGATAAAAACACATCCTAACCTAACCTAACCTAACCACACCGCAGGGTAAGGACGGCCAGAGTTACCGATTGGGCCTCACACCTACTGGAATATTGGTGTTTGAGGAGGAGACGAAGATCGGACTGTTCTTTTGGCCCAAGATCACCAAACTTGACTTTAAGAAGAAGAAACTGACGCTGATGGTGGTGGAGGACGACGATGAGGGAAGGGAGCAGGAACACACCTTTGTTTTCAGGTATGGGGTTATTTAGGTTAGGTTAGGTTAGGGTTTTTTTTCTTTTTTCTTTTTCATTCTTTCTTTTTAATTTTTTCTTTTTTTTATATTATTGGTTAGATTAAGGTGTGGTTATTTCTTTTTCTCTTTTTTCTTTTTAATTTTTTCTTTAATTCATTCTTTTTCGTTTTTTATATTATTGGTTAGATTAGGGTTTTTTTCTTTTTCTCGTTTTTCTTTTTCATTTTTTCTTTTTCATTTTCTTATTTATTATTGGTTAGATTAAGGTTTTTCTTTTCTCTTTTTTTCTTTTTCATTTTTTTCTTTTTCATGTTTTTTTTATATTATTGGTTAGATAAGGGTTTTCTTTTTCTCTTTTTTCTTTTTCATTTTCTCTTTTTCGTTTTCTTTGATTATTGGTTAGGTTAGGTTAGGGTTTTTTTCTTTTTCTCTTTTTTTCCTTTTCTTTTCTCTTTTTCGTTTTCTTTGATTATTGGTTAGGTTAGGTTAGGGTTTTTTTCTTTTTCTCTTTTTTTCCTTTTCATTCTTTCTTTGTTTTTCGTTTTTTTAATTTAATGTATATTTTATCATTTATCTCCCTGCAGACTCCACAATGAGAAGGCATGTAAGCATCTGTGGAAGTGTGCAGTAGAGCATCATTCCTTCTTCAGGCTCAAGGCCCCCAGCAAAGGT
>CM035215.1:2531477-2536477 GCA_020233015.1 Callinectes sapidus | reverse complement strand
CTCTTTATCACCAAGTTTGATGTTCTTAAAGGTAGGTTAGGTTAGGTTAGGTTAGGTTAGGGAAAGTAATTATTATTGTTTTTTCTTGTGTTTTTCTTGTGTTTTTCTTGTATTTCTTCTCTCTATCACCAAGTTTGATGTTCTTAAAGGTGGGTTAAGTTAGGTTAGGTTAGGTTAGGTTAGGGAAAGTAATTATTATTGTTTTTTCTTGTGTTTTTCTTGTGTTTTTCTTGTATTTCTTCTCTTTATCACCAAGTTTGATGTTCTTAAAGGTAGGTTAGGTTTGGTTAGGTTAGGTTAGGTTAGGGAAAGTAATTATTATTGTTTTTTCTTGTGTATTTCTTGTGTTTTTCTTGTATTTCTTCTCTCTATCACCAAGTTTGATGTTCTTAAAGGTAGGTTAGGTTTGGTTAGGTTAGGTTAGGTTAGGGAAAGTAATTATTGTTGTTTTTCTTGTGTTTTTCTTGTATTTCTTCTCTTTATCACCAAGTTTGATGTTCTTAAAGGTAGGTTAAGTTAGGTTTGGTTAGGTTTGGGGAAGTTATTATTATTGTTTTTTCTTGTTTTTATTGTATTTATTTTCTTCTTTTCTTGTATTTATTTTCTTTTTCATCAGCTCAAATCTAATATTCTGAAAGTTAGGTTAGGTTAGGCAAAGCAATTTTCTTTTATATAATTCTTTTCTTTTTTTTCACAAGTTTAAGTCTATTATTATTATTACCTAACGTGACCTTACTTGACCTGAGCTGACCTTATTTCGTTTCCCACAGCCAAGGCAGAGGAGGAGTTGAAAAAGATCCCCGTGACCTCTGACCTCGAAGGAAAGGTCACCAAAATTAAAGTTTCCAATGGGTATGTTGTTGTTGTTGTTGTTGTTGTTGTTTGTTTTCTTCTTTGTTTTTTTTGTTATTGTTTTTTTTTTTGTTGTTTTCTTATTCTTTTCTTTTTCTTTGTTTTTCTTTTCTTTATTGTTGTCAGTTTTTTTGTTATTATTGTTGTTTTTTTTGGTTTTCTTATTTTTTTCTTTGTTTCTCTTTTCTTTATTGTTGTCAGTTTTTTTGGTTATTATTGTTGTTTTTGTTGTTTTGTTTTTCTTTTCTTTTTCTTTGTTTTCTTTTCTGTATTGTTGTCATTGTTGGTTTTATTATTATTGTTGTTTTTCTTCTTGTTTTTCTTTTTCTTTTTCTTTTTTCTTCTTTATTGTCATTGTTGTTGTTTTTATTTTCGTTGTTTACTTTCTTTTTTTCTTTTTCTTTTTTTCCTTTTTCTTTGTTATTGTCATTATTGTTGTTTTTGTTTACTTTCTCCTATTTTTCTTTTCTATTTTCTTTTTCTTTATTGTTTTTCTTGTTTACTTCTATTTTTATTTCTTTTTTCTTCTTTTCCTCTTTTTCTTGTTGTTTTTGTTGTTGTAAATAAATGTGTTGTTATCTTTTCTTTTCTCTATTTCCTATTTTTTGTTTTCTTTTTTCTTTTTTATTATTATAATTATTGTTGTTGTTGTTGTTGTTGTTGTTGTTTACTTTCTCTTTCTCCTATTCCTCTTTTTCTTCTTTCTTCTTTACTTCATTATTATCATTATCGTTGTAAATAAATGCTTTTTTTTTTCACTCTTTCTCTTTCTTCTATTGTTCTTGTCCTTTTTCTTCTTTATCTTGTACATTATTATTATTATTATCTTTATTATTATTTCTATTGGTGTTGTAAATAAGTATGTGTGTGTCTGTGTGTACATAACTCCCTTTAAACTTAATATATGTACAAATTAGATATATTTTTAAAGCTTATATTATGCTACCATTATTATTATCATTATTATTATTATTTCTGGTATTATTTTCTGCATTAGTAATTCTATAGTGCTTATTTATTAGTTTATTGGGTTTAAGTTAGCCATACAACACTGAACACCATTACTATCCCATTCACTATTAATTTACAAGGAAGATTATATGTTAGTTTTGTATTGAGAGAAAAGATAATTCATGATAACACCTTTTTATTGTGGTGATGATGTGGTGTGGTGTGGTGTGGTGTGGTGTGGTGTGGTGTAGAGATAGCTGGTGTATGTGTGTGTGTGTCTGTGTGTGTGCGTGTGGTAGTGATGGTGGTGTGTGTGTGTGTGTGTGTGTGTGTGCGTGCTAGTTATGGTGTTGTTATTATTAGTGTTGCTGTTAATTATGGTGTTATTATTATTAGTGTTAGTTATGGTGTTGTTACTGGAGTTAATAATAGTGTTAGTGATGGAGTTAGTAATGGAGTTAGTAATGGTGTTAGTAGTGGTGTTAGTAATGGTGTTAATGGTGTTAGTAATGGTGTTAGTAGTGGTGTTAGTAGTGGTGTTAGTAATAGTGTTAGTAGTGGTGTTAGTAATGGTGTTAGTAATGGTGTTGTTAGTGTTGGTGTGTCAGTAGTTGAGAGTTATATTCCCCCAGGCCAGAGACGCCAGAGTTGTCAACGGAGGAGGTGGCAGACGCAGGGTAAGGCCCCCCCCCCACCCCCCCCCCCCCAAATACACCCCAAAACACTCCCCAAAACACCCCTCAAAACACCCCAAAACATCCCTTAACACCCTTAAGCACACCCCTCACAACAACACCCCCAAAACACCCCCCCCTCAAACACCCCCAAAACACCCCACACAACACCCCACAACACCCCCACAACACCCCTCACCCCCCCTCACCCCTAACACAGTCTGCGTGCATATTAATACAGTGTTGCGGCCATATCACAGCCTGACTAACTATCTAACTATTTAACTATCTAACTATTGACTAACTATCCTCCCATTGAGTCTTATTTCTGGCCAATCACAGCTCTCCGTTCCTCCTCTAAGCTTTGTAATAGTCAGTCACAGCTTGTTATGTTACTATTTCTTCTACTACTACTACTACTACTACTACTACTACTATTTTCTCTCTCTCTCTACTACTATTTATACATGTTTTCTTCTACTTTCTTCTACTACTACTACTACTATTTTCTCTCTCTCTCTCTACTACTATTTATACATGTTTTCTTCTACTTTCTTCTACTACTACTACTACTACTACTACTACTACTACTACTACTACTACTACTACTACTACTACTACTACTACTACTACTCTTTTTTTCTCCTTCTACTACTATTTATACATGTTTTCTTCTACTTTCTTCTACTACTACTACTACTACTACTACTCTCTCTCTCTCTCCCTCTCTCTCTCTCTCTCTCTCTCCTCTCTCTACGCTCTCTCTCTCTCTCTCTCTCTCTCTCTCTCTCTCTCTCTCTCTCTCTCTCTCTCTCTCTCTCTCTCTCTCTCTCTCTCTCTCTCTCTACTACTTATACATGTTCTCTAACCTAACCTAACCTAACCTAGTCTAGCCTTACTAACTAACAGCCTTACTAACAAACAGCATTACTAACAGCATTACTAACTAACAGCATTACTAACAAACAGCATTACTAACAGCATTACTAACAGCCCATTACTGGTTTGAGGTTTCTATTAATTACTGTCCTAACCTAACCTAACCTAACCTAACAGCGCTGCATTGACTAATTGTGTTGTTTGCAGTGACTAACCATTGTTTTGTTTTGTTGTTGTGCTTTTTCAGGTTTGTTGTTATTGTTTGTTTGTTTGTTTGTTTGTTTGTTTGATTGTTTGATGTGTGTTGTTGTTTTTGTTTTTCTTGTTTTTCTTCTTTCTTTTTCATCTTCTTTTCTTTTCCTTCTTGTTCTCTTACTCTTTTTTTCTTTATTTTCTTCCTCCTCCTCCTCCTCCTCCTCCTCCTCCTCCTCCTCCTCCTCCTCCTCCTCCCCTTCTACTACACTACTACTACTTTCACTACTACTACTACTACTACTACTACTACCAACTACCACTACTACTAACCCCTAACCTAACCACCTAACTAACCTACCCTCTAACTACTACTACTACTACTACTACTACTACTACTACTACTACTACTACTACCACTACCACTACTACTAACCTAACCTAACCTAACCTAACCTAACCTAACCTACTACTACTACTACTACTACTACTACTACTACTACTACTACTACTACTACTACTACTACTACTACTACCACTACTAACCTAACCTAACCTAACCTAACCTAACCTACTACTACTACTACTACTACTACTACTACTACTACTACTACTACTACTACTACTACTACTACTACAGGTCTGCCAAGTCTCGTCGAGTGGCAGAGGTGTCGGCCAATAACGAGGGAGCAACTTTTGTGGCTGTGGTGAGTTGTTGTTGTTGTTGTTGTTGTTGTTGTTGTTGTTGTAGGAAATTGTTTGTGTTTTTATTTTTGACTTTTTAATTTTTTTTTTTTTTTTGTTTAGTTTGATTTTTAAATTTTTATTTTATTTTATTTTATTTTATTTTTTGTTATTAATGTTGTAGGAAATAGTTTTTTTTGTGTTTTATTTTTGGCTTTTTAATTTTTTTTTTGTTTAGTTTGATTTTTTAATGTTTTTTGTTGGTTTATTTTGATTTTTTGTTGGTTTTTTTGCTGTTTTTTTATTTATTTGTTGATTTTTTTAGTTTGTTTTTATTTGTTTGTTGAGATTTTGCTTTGTTTTGATTTTTTGTTTGCTTTTTGCTATTTTTTGTTTGCTTTTTTATTATTTTACCTGTTTTTATTGATTTTTATTGATTTTTTGTGAATTTTTTGCTTTGTTTTCTTGAATTTGGTGATATTCTTTTATTTTGATTGTTTTCTTTTTCTTTTTTATAATTTTTTGTTTTTATTGATGTATTTTGATTTTTTATTGATTTTTTGCTTTATTTTCTTGAATTTGGTGATATTTTCCTTTATTTTAAATGTTTTTTTTGCTTTTTATTATTATTTTTAGCCTAATTTGAATGTAGTTAATTAATTTTCATGTATTTGTTAATATTTTCCTTTATTTAGAATTGATTTTTTGGCTTTTTAATTATTTTTTGCTTAATTTGAATGTAATTAATAATTTTTAGTTTAATTAGAA
>CM035215.1:2511477-2523977 GCA_020233015.1 Callinectes sapidus | reverse complement strand
CATGGGCAGCGTATTATGTGAGGCAGCAGCGGCTGACGAAGAGAAAGATCAGAGATGCGAAAGTGAAGTGTGAGAAGAGTACAATCCAATCTCTGAAAGAGAAGGGTTTACAAGGTATATACAGATTCATGAGGGGGGAGAACATAACTGAGAGTGAGTGAAGGTGTGAATGATAGATATGTAGGTAAGTGATGAGGAAGAAATGAAAGAGGCTGGGAAGATATAGGAGGTGTGGGTGAGGTATTTGATGCAAGAAGTGAATGTCTAACGTTAGATAGAAAGGATGCAGCAGCCCTGGACGAATGGATTACCTACATAGTATAGATGAGGTGAAGAAGTGTGTGAAAAGACAAGAATGGAAAAGCAGCAGGACCAGATGAGATACCATATGAACCAAATGTACAAGAATGGGGGATTGAGAGAATGACTGATGTGTTTAACAGAGTGTGGAGGGAAGAAAAAGTGCCGAAGAAGTGGAATGAACGTAGAGTGACTCTGTTGCATAAAGGAGGGCATAAAAGTAACAAAGAGTTAAGAAACTATAGGCCAATTGCCCTAACAAATACAGTAGGGAAGATTTTCAGTGCAGTGTTGAATGAAAGACTGTGTAAATGGATTGAGAGAAATAGGGTGTTAGGTGAAGAGCAGAATGGCTTCCGCATAGGTAGGAGAGCAGAGGATAACATTTTTGTGCTAAACGAGATGATAGAAAGAAAAAGAAGTGAAGGACGGAAGCTCTACCTTGGGTTCCTAGACATTGAGAAAGCTTATGACAGGGTGAGTAGAGAGATGCTGTGTAAAGTTCTAGAAAAGGTTGGTTTGAGTGAAAAGATAGTAAACATTGTGAGAAGTATGTATCAGAATACTAGAGCAAAATATAGACTAGGAAATATAGAAACAGAATGGGTAAGGAGTGAAAGAGGTGTTAGGCAAGGATGTATTTTGTCCCCAACCTTGTTTAGCTTATACACAGAAGAATTAGCTGTCAGAATGAGAAGAATAAATGCAGCAGGAGTGAAAGTGGGTACTGACAAGCTAGGCTTGCTGATGATGTATGTGGTTGTTATGAGTGAGAGTGCAAATGAGCTCCAGAGTCTGTTAGACATTGTAGGTCAGTATGGCAGAGACTTTGGGGTTAGATTTAGTAGCGAAAAAAGTAAAGTGATGATTGTAAATAGGTCACAGGATGAGGATAACATTACATGGAGACTGGGAGAAAGTGAGCTAGAGCAAACGTGTGAGTACAAGTACCTGGGGTATGTATGAGTGCAGATGGCTGCGAAAAAATGAAGCATGAAAAGATACCTAGGTAAGTCAGATGAATCAGTGGGTGGGTTGGTCGAATGGGGAGTGCAGCAAGGATGAGGGCATGCAAGTATGATGTGTTGCGGGAAGTAGGTATGGAAGAGGGTAGGTGGCTGTTCCAAGTGTAATGGATGGCATGAATGTGGTCCCATGGAATGAAAGTGAGATAGAAAAGCTAGATGTACCTAGGACAGAATAGAGTGGCACTGAATGCACCTAGGTATGCAGCAGCTGTAGAGGCACTAATGGGATGGAGCACATTTAGGGAGAGATATATGAAAGCAACTCTTAGATACATCCAAGGTTAGGCTTGAACGAATGGAAGACACAAGACTGGCACGGAAGGTGTACTTGTGGAGTGAAAGGAACAGTAGATGGATGAAGGGATGCATGAGAATGGTAGACAGGAGTAACATGCAAATCATATGGACATATGGACGGAGCGAGGGAAGACAGGGCGAGTATGAATGGAGAATGCGGCATGACAGTGGGGAAGGGAATGAATTGGATTTTGAAAAAGTGATAGACCAAGAAGTGAGACGTGTAGGCCTGAACAAATGGAGGAATGAGATGGAGAGAAAGGACACTTTAGAATTGTACAAGGAAAAAGGGACACCAGGGTATGAAAGGTGGTATGATGGAAGCCTGGGTAGTGACCTTCTCTTTCGAGCCAGGGCACAGTGTATGTAAGAAACTATAGATGGTCTGAGTCAGGTAGCAAGGTGTGACATGGGGGAGGATGAGACAGTGGAGCATGTACTGCTGCTGCAGTGTGACAAGTAGACTGCGAGAGAAGGGACATGATGAGGATGGTTCTGGGCTGACTGAGATGGGATATGAAGAGAATGACACGGTTGAAAGGACTGGCGGGGAATGGATGGTGTTGCTGTTGGGGCTGTGTGGGGACACCACAGCAAGAATGATTGATGCCGTGAAAATGTTTCTTGAAAAAATGTGGAGTATGAGGAGTGGTTAGTAGGACTGAAGATATGCTGATCTTCACCTTCCTTGTCTTTTTTCTCCCTTGTTTTTTCTCTCTTTCTTTTACAGGAATCAGCCGTTAAAAAGGCTTGACCTGCAAACACAGGTCACCTGTACATCAAGCTCAAGCTCAAGCTCAAGACACACACACAGACAGACAACACTCCCCCCATAACAAATCATTCACCAAGAAGAAGAGGAAGACAGAGAGAGAGAGGAAGAAGAGGAGGAAGAAGGAAGAGAAGAGAAGAGGTGAGGAAGATGAACACTACTACTGGGCTCATGACAACTAACTAACCGTGAGATGATGATGTCATTAGTTAATTTGTCTAGTATAGAGACTTATTAAAACAGCAAATACATAAGATTGAATAATAGCGACGGCAGATTCTAAGGTTAGTAGTAATAAAATTTGAGAAAAAATTAAAATTGACAAGATTAAAGAAGATGTTATGGATGGCCCTGTGTTATTACCTAAGAGGGTTAGCAATGGGTGGCCGGCGATTATATTAGCAGCTAACCGGACAGCAAGGGTTCCAGGTGGAATGATATTTCTAATAGTTTGAATTAATACTGTAAAAGGCATTAGAACGTGGGGGACTAAATGTTGAGTATGATTAACTCAACCTCTAATTATCAAAGTTACTCACCAGGGTAAAGAGAGTGCTAGAGTTATTGCTATGTGTCTAGATCTTGTGAATACATAGGTAAAAGTCCTAAAAAGTTATTATACAAGATTAGAGAAAATAAAGAAACAAACAAAAAAGATAGTTGAGCCCACGCAATGGGCAGTCAGTAAAGCTTTGAATTCTTTGTGTAAGGTAAAAATGATATCTCTTCAGCATAACGACCAACGTGAAGGAGAAGCCCAGTATAGATGAGGAATAAATGTTAACCCTAAAAGTGTTGAAATCCAACCTAGCCAAAGATTGAAAATTCTTGATGATGGTTCAAAAATAGAGAATAGGTTAGCTATAATTTTCAATTAAGTTGCTGAAGAGGAGTTTTTGAAACTGATCTAGAATCAGTTGCTTCAAAAGGTTTGATAAAATAGTTCATAGAAATAAAATTGATAAATGAAACTAGGAAAAAGAAATATAAGTAAAGTCATAATAAAGGGGCTATCTGAGGCATTAAGAAGTATCTTGGTAACATAACTTTAACGTGACAAGTTAATATTATAATTCAACTAAATGATAGGTTTAAAAGACCTACACTTTCCTTCAGTCATTGGGTGAATCAGAGCAGGAAGAAATTCAGTTAAAGGAAGAGTTAGTGTTGACCCTTTCAATCACAATAGGCATAAATCTATGGTTAGCCCCGCAGATTTCTGAACATTGACCATACAATAAACCTGGACGAGAAATTATGAAGCTAGTTTGGTTCAGGCGCCCCGGGATAGCATCTGCTTTTACCCCCAAAGCCGGAAGGAACAGTTCAGGAGTGAATGACGTCCGTTGCTGTAATAACGACTCGAATTTGAGTATTTATAGGAAGAACTGTTCGGTTATCAACTTGTAAGAGTCGGAAGCCCGATGAAGCAAGCTCATTAGTCGGTGTTATAATATACGAGTCGAATGCAACATTTATAAAGTCAGAGTATTCGTAAGATCAATATCATTGATGTCCGACAGTTTTTAAAGTGACTGAAGGGTTGTCAACTTCATCTAGTAGATAAAGAAGACGTAGAGATGGAAGAGGAATAAAAATTTGAATAATGGCCGCTAGGGCGGTTCAAATAAGTTCAATGGTTTGGTTTTCTAATATATATCGGTTGATAAATGAATGAGTTAAGATGGAAGCCATTTTATATCCTACAATAGTAATAATTATGATTAAAACGACTCTAATGTGGTCGTGAAAGAAGATAAGTTGCTCTATCAAGGGTGAAGCTCTATCTTGGAGACCTAAGTAGGTTCATGTTGCCATAAGTATGAACAAATTCTGAAAGAAGATAAATCTTCCTAATAGGAGCTTAAATCCTATGCATCTTTCTGCCATTTTAGAAGTTAGTAATAAGAGGGATTTCTATAATATAAGAGTGGATATAGGAGTGGTTTCATTCAATTGAGGATGGGAGGAATAACAGGACGATTGGAAATAAGTGCTTCTCAGATAATAAGCATTGCAATAAGAGACACTATAGATCCCATGGATGATACAACATTTCATGTAGTACAGGCATCTGGGTAAGGCTTAGTTTGCTGACAAGGCATTCCGTTTAGTCCTAAGACATGTTGAGGGAAGAATGTAACGTTTACCCCGATAAACGTAATAATAGCAAAGTGAATTTTTATTCATTTGGGATTTCATGATATTCCTGTAAACAGTGGGGATCAGTGAGCGATACCTGCGAAAATTCCGAATACAGCACCTATTGAAAGAACATGGTGGAAGTGGGCAACTACATAATACATAGGTGTCATGGAGAATGATATCGATCGAAGAATTAGCAAGTACTACACCTGTTAGCCCCCCTACGGTAAATAGGAAAATAAACCCCAGGGCTCACAGCATTGAAGGTCTGTAATTGATTTGAGTCCCATGAAGAGTTCTAAGTCATCTGAAAATTTTACTACCAGTAGGTACTGCAATGATTATAGTGGTTGAAGTGAAATATGCTCGAGTGTCTACGTCTATACCGACAGTAAACATAGCATGAGCTCAGACAATACATCCCAAAATACCATCAACCATCATAGCATAGATTACACCCAATGTACCGAATGGTTCTTTTTTACCTGATTCTTGTCTTACAATATGGGAAATCACGCCAAAGGCAGGCAAAATAAGAATGCATACTTCAGGATGGCCGAAGAATCAGAATAAGTGTTGGTAAAGAACAGGATCACCCCCTTCTGCTGGGTCAAAGAACGAAGTATTTAGGTTTGGGTCGGTGAGGAGTATAGTAATAGCTCCTGCTACCACGGGTAGAGAAAGGAGAAGAAGAATGGCGGTAATAAATACAGATCAAACAAACAATGGTATTTGGTCTATTCTTATACCGAAAGATCGTATGTTGATGCGATAGTTATAAAGTTAACTGCCCCTAGAATTGAAGAAACACCAGCCAAGTGAAGAGAGAAAATACCCTGCACGAGCAGCAATGGCGGGAGCTAAAGGAGGGTAGACGGTCCATCCTGTACCAACCATGCCTCTTATTAAGAGTAGGGTTAAAGATGCAGGTAAAAGCCAGAATCTTGTGTTATTTATTCGCGGGAAAGCTATATCAGGAGCTCGTAATATAAGTGGAACTAATCAATTACCGAATCCTCCACTTATATTTGGTATAACTATGAAGAAAATTGTAACGAAAGCGTGGGCTGTAACTACTACATTATAAATCTGGTCGTTTCCAATAAGGGTTCCAGGTTGTCCTAATTGAGCTCGAATGATTAAACTGAGTGATGTACCTACTATTCCAGATCATGGTCCAAAAATGAAATAATATAATGTAATGTCTTTATGATTTGTAGAAAAGAATCATCGTTCCATGATAAGATGGCTGAGGTTATAGGCGTTAGATTGTAAATCTAAAAACAAGTTAAGACTTTCTTATTAGGTTCTGTAGTAAAATTATCAATAACATTAGATTATTGCAAGAGACGTGTATGACACCGGAACTTGGGATTTAAAAGATGATCTTTATTTTTAGGCTTTGAAGGCCTTTAGTTTAAATAACTTAAAATCCTAGAGGAAGAAAGGAATGGGAAGAAGAATACCAAATAAGTTAAGTGAAGTTAAGTTCATCATAATAGGTGATGGTGAGACTCACACATTCAGTTATTCTTTAAATTGGATACAAAAGATGAGAATGATATCAAAGTTAAAGGAACAAATAGTCGCATGTAAAGATAAAGGGTGATTGGACTCGAATCTAAAAGGACTGCTAAAGGGAAAATTATTATGTCCTGAGATATGAACTAAATTAAAGCTCATTTAGGCATAAATCCGAGAAAGGGTGGTAGGCCTCCTAGAGAGAGAATATTCCTCGGGATAAGTATGTTAAGATACATTTTTTTCCTTCTTTGGTTTAGAATGTCATAGATGGAAAAAGATAGGGTTGAGTAGAGAATTATAATAACAGAGCCTGAAGTTAAACAGTAAAGTCTAAAGTAAAGAAGTCAGTAGAAATCTCTTATATAAATAGCGATTAAGATTAATATTCAAGATATGTGGTTAATTGATGAGAAAGCTATAAATTTACGTGTCATGGTGACATTCAGACCACCAAAAGCTCCGATTACGGAGGAGATATGAGCGAAGTAAAGAATAATATTTATTAGGACTTCAGTAAAGGTTAAATAAATAGGAAATTAAAAATATAGGGGGTAGCTTCTGAATTGTAAGAAGAATAAAGGCTTGAGGCCAAGATAAACCTTCTATAACCTGGGGGAATCAGAAATGTAAGGGGGCAGCTCCTAGTTTAAGTATGTATAAGGGAAAGTAGGATTATAATGTGAGAGAGGCCTGGGTTAAATAGTAAAGCAGAAGCCGATATAATAAGGATAGTCGAAGCCAAAGCTTCAACAAGGAAGTATTTAATCGCTGCTTCCGATAAGTAGGGGCATAAGTTGGTAGTAATTAGAGGTACAAAGGACAGAAGATTTAGTTCTAACCCTAATCAACATCCAAATCAAGATCTTGAACAAATGGAGAGGGTTCAGCCAATTAGAAGTGTGGAGAAAAAAAATAAGTAAGAAATTGGAAAGGTCATTAAAAAGAGTATGAGTCCATTAGTTTGTATTTACTTATCTTTAAGTACTTGTTGGTGTAAAGGGCACATAAAGTGTTGATCTTTAAGGAAATAGTGCGAATCTGTTATAAGTAATATAGGTAAGAGAAGTTACATTATTAGCTCTATCAAAGCTATCCTTTTAAATCAGGCACTATATTAGAGTTAGAAAATAATAAAGATTTAAAACAGAGCTTTAAAAAATTAGCGTTAATAAAATAAGAAAATGTTTGAAAATTAAAAGTAGTGAGGTAGGCAGAGAATGACTTTAGAAATAAACAGAATTACAGTGCCGTTATAATTAATTAAAAAGTTTGTTTGTAACAGGGAACAAAAAAGTTTAAAGAAATTCATTAATGATTAAGTAACATGGGTATAAGTTTTAGTAAAATAACAAGTTGTCGAAGAAGATGAGGCAATAAAACTGTCTATAAGTAATGTAACTACTGGGAGGTATTATAAATTTATATTAAAGGTAAGCATATATATATATATATATATATATATATATATATATATATATATATATATATATATATATATATATATATATATATAATATTGTATACACTACTAAGTGGCTACACGAATTAAACTTTATTAAAGATCTTATACAAACATCCTTGTATAAAGTGAAGAATTTATTTATATATTCATTGTACTCTCGGCTCTTCTTTGTCGCATAGAAGTATGTGTCTACTCTTATTGTAAAAATATTTTTTTCTCTAATGGTACCTCTTTAATTGCTTTTTCCTGGAGGGGTTTAAGATTTAATGTTGACGGTTTATGAAATAATCATTCTCTGTCTTGCTGTTAATTTTTTTACTCTTTATAAAAATTGAAGGATTCTAGGGAATTAATCACAACGACCTGGAGCACAGCCCGTATTCTCCAAAAGAAAATACGGCTACGTGTCCTGGGACGACGCGATTAATTTACGTCATATCCTTAATGTAATTTATAGCCGTAGGCGATAGAAAAATTGTATAGCGTCTTTACACGCTTATATTATCTAGCTTTAGCAGGTTTGTCTAAAAGTTTAACTTTTAATAATTTTTTAATGTTCCATATAGGGTTATATATAAACTCTAATGCTCCTTATAATCAAATAATATATATATATATATATATATATATATATATATATATATATATATATATATATATATATATATATATATATATATATATTAATTATTGTTTTTTATGTAATTATTGGCAGGACCATATGCACTGTTATTTATTGTATATTTTAACTTTTATAATATATTTTGTTTATTACATTTTAGAATACATAATATTATACATTTATATACTCCACAGCTTAGTTAGAGAGCCCCTGAAATGTAATAATTAGGGATACGGGGAATGAGTTGTGTTATTGAAGGCTAACTGAAATAAATAAGGAGATTCGGGAGTGTAGAAAATTATAAATTATATGTTTTTTATTATTTATTCTTAAAACTTAGTTGAGCTTAAAAATGATAAATTGATAAAATTTGTTTAAACTTTTTTTAAAAGTTTGATTATTTCTTTATTCCTTGCTTAAAATACTAAATTTGTATGCGAGTTGTGGTGCGTAAAAAATAACAGCTTAATGTTTGGTAGTAAAGAATGAGTTTTTAGCTTTGAGCAGCATTGGGACTTAATTCTCAGCATATAATATTAGAAAATTTAATAAAGTTAAGATCTAGTAATAAGTTTAAACCTGATCAATATTGTGCCAGCAGTCGCAGTTATAGTCTAGGGTTTAGTAAGGAAATATTGGCTTATTGTTAAGTGTTAAGATATGATTGATGATAAAAGCTTAATAGAATAAAGAGTGAAATTAGAGATTCTTAATAGGTCTGTAACTGTCAAATGTTGAAGCAATAAAAGATTGGAAATAAACTAGGATTAGATACCCTATTATACCAAAAAGTGATTATTATAAGCCTAAGTATTAACAGCTATTTTCTAAAAGTTTGAAAAGTTTGGCGGTGGTTCAGTCCTGTCAGAAGAACCTGTCTTTAAAACGATACACCACGAAATATCTTACTTAAGCTGATAAACTATGTATACCATCATTATTAGGTCATTTTTATAGAATAAATTACTAAAAGACCAGTCAGTGAAGCTGAATATATTAGATCAAGGTGCAGCTTATGCTTCAGTTAAGATGGGTTACAATAATATTTATTTAATACGGATGGGGATTGAAAACATTGCCCGGAAGGAGGATTTGATTGTAAAGTTAGTTTAATATACTGTCTAGATATAGGCTCTGAAGCATGTACATATCGCCCGTTGCTTTCATTCATCAAATGAGATAAGTCGTAACATAGTAGGTTTACTGGAAAGTGAACCTGGAAATTAAACAAAGTAAAGCTAAATTAGTAAAGCGTCTCACTTACGTTGACAAGACTTATTGTGCGAATCAATATGCTTTAAATTGATATTGCTAGTTTTTGGGTATGTCAACATTAACAACGCAATAAGATATTAATATAGTAAAGATTATTAAGACATTAATGAGAGCTATAGATTATAAGTACTGAATAGGAAATAGATATAAATTAAAGATTTTTAAAGTAAACTTAAAAAGTTGTACCTTGTGTATCAGGGATAATCAAATTTGAGCATAGAAGATAGTGCTAATCCCAAATTAAAGATAGCTAACATATTAATAAGGTTTTTGTAGCATAAAAATCTGTAATAATATGTTAAAGATGAAATGTTAAACGAGCTTTAGAATATCTGGTTCTCCAGGAATGGAATAACAATTCGATCTTTGAATTCAAATAATTCAATGTTAAAGAGCAGGAGGGAAGAGCTTCTTGCTTCTAAAAAAAAATCATTTAAAAGAAAGTTATAAAAATTCATCTTTTCTAAGCTTAAAAGTAGCTATGATATTAAAGTGTTCTAATTTAGGTTGATAAAAGAAAAAAGTAATTTATCGTTTCTTTGAGAGTTACCTACTGGAGTATTATTGAAATCTTGATACTTTAAGAAATAATGATTATATAAGTAAAGTTTACGTGTGAGAAGTCAATTTTAAAATATTAAAAGTTTTATAAGGAACTCGGCAGAAAAATTTTCTTGCCTGTTTATCCAAAACATGTCTATTAGAAATTGTTTATAGTCTAGCCTGCTCACTGACATAAAGTGTTAAATAGTGTTAAACGGTATCTTGACCGTGCAAAGGTAGCATAATCATTAGTTTCTTAATTGGGAACTTGTATGCATGGTTGGACAAAGAAAAATCTGTCTCTTGTAATGAAACTGAATTTAACTTCTAAGCGAAAAGGCTTAGATTACCCAGAGGGACGATAAGACCCTATAAAGCTTTATAAATTTATTGATTTCGTTTATTTTCTGTTATAATAATGATCATAACAAGATTTATTTGGTTGGGGCAACCAAAGTATAAATTTAAATAACTGCTATAATTTGATACAATGATTTTTGTTTTATATAATAATTGATCCTTGAAAAGATTAGAGACCAAGTTACTTTAGGGATAACAGCATAATTTATCCTGAGAGTTCTAATCAAAGGAAAAGTTTGCGACCTCGATGTTGAATTAAAATGTCTCTCCAGTGCAGCAGCTGGAAAAGAAGGTCTGTTCGACCTTTAATTTTTTACATGATTTGAGTTAAGACCGGTGTGAGCCAGGTTGGTTTCTATCTTCTGGAGATGAAAATAATAGTACGAAAGGATTTGGTGGTTAACATCTTTTTTAGAATTTTTGAAATGCTACTTTGTCAGATAATATGTGCTAGATTTAGGATCTAGCTAAATAGAATGTGTTTCTATAAGTTGTAAGAGAGTTGTATCGGCTATTTTATGTTATCGGTGGAAATTGTAAACTATCTAGTTTTTATTATTTGTGTACTAATTGCAGTTGTTTTTGTAACTTTCCTTGAACGTAAGATTTTAGGGTACATCCAAATTCGGAAAGGGCCTAACAAAGTTGGTTACATAGGGTTACTTCAACCTTTTTCTGAAGCGGTGAAACTGTTCCCTAAAGAGTAGACAGTGCCGATTATATCTAATTTTGTTGTCTATTATTTGTGTCCCGTTTTTAGGTTATTTTTGTCTTTGTTAGTGTGAAGAGTGATACCTTATGATGTTAGACTAATAAGATTCAATATGAGAGTATTGTTCTTCTTCTGTTGTTTGGGTATAGGAGTTTATAGGGTGATACTACGTAGGTGGTTGAGCTTCTAATTGAAAATATTCTCTATTAGGAAGCCTCCGTAGGGTAGCTCAGACAATTTCTTATGAGGTAAGTTTAGCTTTAATTCTCGTCTTATATTATATTATTAGGGGGATTTAGAATAGAGCTGTTCTCTAAGCACCAAACCAATTTTTTGTTTTTATTTATATCTTTACCTTTGAGTTTAATTTGATTTGCTTCTTGTCTGGCTGAAACTAATCGGACTCCGTTTGACTTTGCTGCAGGAGAGTCAGAGTTAGTATCTGGGTTTAATACAGAATATAGAAGTGGAGGGTTTGCTCTTATTTTTATAGCAGAATATGCTAGGATTCTTTTTACAAGGGTGTTTTTCGTTATTGTTTTTTTAGGTACAGGATCTCCTAGAGTTGTATTCTATCTAAAGTCTATAATATTAGCATTCATTTTTGTATAGGTGCGAAGAACTTTGCCCCGACTGAGTTATGATAAGCTTATATTATATTTGGCATGAAAAAGGTTTTTACCTGTTTCTATCAATTATTTGATCCTCTTTATAGGAGTTAAATCTATTTGTTTTGTGTCCTGTTTATAAGTATAATTAAAATAGTACATTGATACAGTGTTACCATCATTAAGGACGTTTTCCTTTTCTAATACTTTCAAAATACTTATTTTATATAAACTAAATAGTCATTTTAATATTTTATCTCATATTATAAGAATTAAGGGGTTAATAATAAAAAAAACATAAAATAAGTTGTCGTGCCCTGCAATTTCTTGCATGCACGTTGCAATTGCATAGTTGTGTAAGACTATCACTCAATATCAATAACCACGAGGTATGATAATATACACTGCTAACATTTTCTCATTTAATTGACTTAATAGCTAAGTACAAAAGTTATTAACCTAAGCCTTACTCCAGCAACCAGCTGATGACTTCCAATACACATAACGCACAATATCCCCAAAGTTCTCTTCTCACAATTCAACTCAATATACTTCACACACAATATTATCAAAGTTTCTCACCAAATCTCTCATCAAAATTCAACTCCATATAATTCAATATCAATGTCAAATATATCTCACATCAATGTACGTAACACCCAATGTTATCATCAATCTCACATCAACATTTAATTAACTCCAGATAATTGACTATCAATGTCGAAATACATCTCACGCCAATATACGTAACACACGATATTATTAATGTTTCTCATCAATCTCTCTTCAAATTTCAACTCAAAATAGTTCAGTGTTAATATCACAGCAAAACTCATACCAACTCCTATAAAA
>CM035215.1:2482728-2493778 GCA_020233015.1 Callinectes sapidus | reverse complement strand
CTCTCTCTCTCTCTCCTCTTCTCTTCAATTTTTCACCGGAGCATTGAATCACTTCGTTTGTGTTCCTTTGTGACCCGTCGCTCCTCCCGTGGCAGCGTAACAGCACCTCCCCTGGTGAAAAGTACAGGCCGAGATCCCGCACCCCTGATGACCACGACGCCAAGAGAAGGAAAGAGGAAAAACACGACAGCGATGGAGAGAAGAGTGATCAGGACTTGGTGGTGGATGTAGCGAACGAGGTAAGACACTGGGAGATGAAGGATGCTGTGCTCTCTCTCTCTCTCTCTCTCTCTCTCTCTCTCTCTCTCTCTCTCTCTCTCTCTCTCTCTCTCTCTCTCTCTCTCTCTCTCTCACCACTACTACTGTTTTTTCAAGGCTACAGTGATGACTAACGGGGTTTTCAAGAGTGTTTCTCCAGTTAATAGTGTGGAAGTGTTGTCACTCTGCCTTTAAAACCACAAAAACATCCTGATAGTGATAATTATGATTTGAGTATAAGATCATATATATTTCCTTCTCTTTTTTTTATCTATTTCCCCCCCCACCCCCTCCTTCTGTTTCCTGTAGGACCCCAACACGCCCCCACAAGCTAATGGTGACCACAGGGATGTCAGAGAAAACGGGGAGAAGAAGCTAGAAAGACCCCCTTCGCAGTCTTCTTCCTCCAGATCCACTCCGCAGCTTAAACACGAGAAGGTTGGTGTGTGTGTGTGTCCGTGTGTGTGTTTATATGTTTGTTTTCCTGTGTTTTTTTATATTATTTTTTTTTTCTACTGTCTCTCTCTCTCTCTCTCTCTCTCTCTCTCTCTCTCTCTCTGGTTTGTTTATATTTACCCTTGTTTTGTTTACTTTTATTGTTTGTTTTGCTTCCTCCGTCTTTTGTTTACATGTTGCAGGTGGACCCCCGCCCCCCCTCCTCTTCCTCCTCCTCCTCCTCCTCCAAGCAGAGCAGTGGGGGGGGCAGCTCCAGCGCTCCCCCCTCCTCCGCGCCCCCCACTCCCACCTCCAAGCCTCCCCCAGGAGTAATGGCAGCTGCTGGGGGGGGTGGGGCAGGTGGTGGTGCTGGCCCCTCCCCACATTTCCCTCCCTCACCCTACCTCCCCCCTGGTGCCGCTCCCCCCCGACCTGAACTCCCCCCCGGCCCGCCCCCCGCTGGCTACCCCCCCGGCCCTCCTGGGTATCTGCGCCCACCGGTAAGTATTGTCCCCCGTGGTAATGTTGAGACACGCTGCGGTATGACTGTGGTAAAGTAAGGTTAGGTTAGGTTAGGTTAGGTTAAGTTAAGTATTGCGTCCCTGATATGCGTGTGGTAATGTTAAGGGTTTCTTTTTAATGCATTTTAATTTACTGAAGACTGCGTTTCTGTTTTTTATCTTTGACATCTTGGGTTAATTTGTTGTTCCCATCTGTGGTAATGTAATATTAGGGCTGAAATTCGCGTGGTTTTTCTGTCTCTCACCACTATTCTGTCCACCTCCCTAGTGCAAGAGTTAACCAGTGTTCCCAGTCTCTCACCACTATTCTGTCCACCTCCCTAGTGCAAGAGTTAACCAGTGTTCCCAGTCTCTCACCACTATTCTGTCCACCTCCCTAGTGCAAGAGTTAACCAGTGTTCCCAGTCTCTCACCACTATTCTGTCCACCTCTGTAGTGCAAGAGTTAACCAGTGTTCCCAGTCTCTCACCACTATTCTGTCCATCTACTTAATGCAAGAGTTAACCAGTGTTCCCAGTCTCTCACCACTATTCTGTCCACCTCCCTAATGCAAGAGTTAACCAGTGTTCCCAGTCTCTCACCACTATTCTGTCCATCTACCTAATGCAAGAGTTAACCAGTGTTCCCAGTCTCTCACCACTATTCTGTCCACCTCCCTAATGCAAGAGTTAACCAGTGTTCCCAGTCTCTCACCACTATTCTGTCCACCTTTCTAGTGCAAGAGCTAACCAGTGTTTCCAGTCTCTCACCACTATTCTGTCCACCTTCCTAGTGCAAGAGTTAACCAGTGTTCCCAGTCTCTCACCACTATTCTGTCCACCTCCTAGTGCAAGAGTTAACCAGTGTTCCCAGTCTCTCACCACTATTCTGTCCACCTCCCTAGTGCAAGAGTTAACCAGTGTTCCCAGTCTCTCACCACTATTCTGTCCACCTCCCTAGTGCAAGAGTTAACCAGTGTTCCCAGTCTCTCACCACTATTCTGTCCACCTCCCTAGTGCAAGAGTGAACCAGTGCTCTCAATCTCTCACTCTTTACACTAACACACTCCTTCCCTCCCTACCATTGACATGAACGCTAAGGAGGGTGGCAGCAACACACTTTACCCCCCCCTCTCCCTCCCCCCCACAGGTAACAGGCTACGATCCCCACAGTGCAGTGCGGCCGCCCCCCCTCACCTCCAATGGCATTCCTACCAACGGCTCTGCAGGAAAGCCGTAAGTACTGACATGACTCGGGTTGATTAGGTTAGGATTTGATTAGGAGAGGATCGAGTGCTTTTGTTGGTTACTCTCTCTCTCTCTTTATTTTTCTTTTTTTTTTTCCTTTTTTTTTTTTTTACTTTATTTTTTCTCCTCTCTTTTTTTTATCTTTATATTTTTTTACTTTTTTTCTCTCTCATTTTTATGTATTGATTTTTTTGTACTGTCACTGTTTTTGTTGTTTGTGTTGTTTGAAGTACTGCACTGCAACACCAAGGCACTCTGAACTATTAGTGTGGACACCACCACCACCTTCAGTACTATCACTCACCACCACTGTCATCACCACTTCTGTCACCACCACTGTCACCACCACTGTCATTGCCACTGTCACCACCACTGTCATTGCCACTGTCACCACCACTGTCACCACCACTGTCACCACCACTGTCATTGCCACTGTCACCACCACTGTCATCACCTCTGTCACCACCACTGCCACCACCACTGTCATCACCACTGCCACCACCACTGTCACCACCACTGTCATCACCACTGTCATCACCACTGCCACCACCACTGTCATCACCACTGTCACCACCACTGTCATCACCACTGTCACCACCACTGTCATCACCACTGCCACCACCACTGTCATCACCACTGTCATCACCACTGTCACCACCACTGTCATCACCACTGTCACCACCACTGCCACCACCACTATCATCACCAATGTCACCACCAATATCATCACCACTGCCATCACTACTGTCACCACCACTGTCACCACCAATGTCATCACCACTGTCACCACCAATGTCATCACCACTGCCACCACCACTGTCATCACCACTGTCACCACCACTGCCACCACCACTGTCATCACCACTGTCACTACCAATGTCATCACCACTGCCACCACCACTGTCACCACCACTGCCACCACCACTATCATCACTACTGTCACCACCACTGTCACCACCAATGTCATCACCACTGTCATCACCAATGTCACCACCACTGTCATCACCAATGTCAGCACCACTGCCATCATCACTGTCATCACCACTATCACCACCAATGTCATTACCACTGCCATCACCAATGTCATCACCACTGCCATCACCACTGTCACCACCACTGTCACCACCACTGCCATCACCACTGTCACCACCATTGTCACCACCACTGTCATCACCACTGTCATCACCACCACTGTCATCACTACTGTCACCACCAATGTCATCACCACTGTCATCACCACTGCCACCACTACTGTCATCACCACTGTCACCACCACTCTCATTACCATTCACCACATCATCATCACTATCACCACATGACCACAGCCGCCGCCAGTAACCGTTACCTCTCCCTCCCTCCCTCCCTCCCTCCCTCTCCCTGCGCAGGGCCTACAGTTTCCACGTGAACGGCGAGGGTAACTTGGTGCCGGTGCCCTTTCCTGGTGACGCGCTCATCGCGCCGGGCATCCCGCGACACGCGCGGCAGATCAACACGCTGCACCACGGCGAGGTGGTGTGCGCCGTCACCATCAGCAACCCCACCAAGTACGTGTACACGGGCGGCAAGGGCTGCGTCAAGGTGTGGGACATCTCCCAGCCAGGATCCAAGACGCCCGTGTCCCAGCTGGACTGTCTGCAGCGCGACAACTACATCCGCTCCGTCAAGCTGCTGCCCGACATGCGCACCCTCATCGTGGGCGGCGAGGCGTCCACCCTCAGCATCTGGGACCTGGCCACGCCCACGCCTCGCATCAAGGCCGAGCTGATCTCGTCTGCGCCTGCGTGCTACGCGCTGGCCATCTCCCCCGACTCGAAGGTGTGCTTCAGCTGCTGCAGCGACGGCAACATCGCCGTGTGGGACCTGCACAACCAGACGCTGGTGCGGCAGTTCCAGGGCCACACGGACGGCGCCTCCTGCATCGACATCTCTCCGGACGGCACCAAGCTGTGGACGGGCGGCCTGGACAACACGGTGCGCTCGTGGGACCTTCGCGAGGGGCGCCAGCTGCAGCAGCATGACTTCACCAGCCAGATCTTCTCCCTGGGCTACTGTCCCACGGGGGAGTGGCTGGCCGTGGGCATGGAGAGCTCCAATGTGGAGGTGCTGCACGTCAACAAGCCGGACAAGTACCAGCTGCACCTGCACGAGTCCTGCGTACTCTCACTCAAGTTCGCTAACGCTGGGAAGTGGTTCATCTCCACGGGCAAGGACAACCTGCTCAACGCCTGGCGGACACCCTACGGCGCCTCCATCTTCCAGGTGAGTAGTACTGCTGCTGCTGCTGCTGCTGCTACCCTGCCCTTCCCGCCACATCACCCTCCCCTCCCCTCCCCTCCTCCCCAAACACCCTACCCTCCTCCTCCCTTCCCTCCCTTAGCCACAGGCAACTAATTTCAGACCCATCCTACCTGTCTGTGATAATTACCATGACGTGTGTGTGTGTGTGTGTGTGTGTGTGTGTGTGTGTGAGTGCGTGTGTAAGGTTGAATTCAAAATACATGTATGTCTTACTAAAGTCTTCATTTGTTTTCTCCCCCCCCCCTCCCTCTCTTTCTTACCAACTCTTTTTTTCCCTTCTCCTTTCTTGTCTTCACCCTTACTACTACTACTACTACTACTACTACTACTACTACTACTACTACTACTACTGCTACGACCCTCCCAGTCTAAGGAATCGTCGTCTGTGTTGAGCTGTGACATCTCTGCAGACGACCACTACATCATCACGGGATCTGGAGACAAGAAGAGCACAGTTTATGAAGTAATCTATTAACACTACACAACACTACACACACACACACACACACACACACACACACACACACACACACACACACACACACACACACACACACACACACGTAACTAACTTCCACGTGGGCATTCTTTGGGGGGGCATTATTAAAGCAGTGGGCATATGTGTGTGTGTGTGTGTGTGTGTGTGCGCGTGTGTGTACGTTAACCTGCCGGGTCTGGTTACCTGTGTAGGTGATAAAACTTTCTCAGGTGGCGACTTTAGTGTGTAGATTATAGTACAATCCTTTTTTGAGAGAGAGAGAGAGAGAGAGAGAGAGAGAGAGAGAGAGAGAGAGAGACTTGGTACCTAACAAAAATGACAGTAATAGCTTTAAGGTAGACAGACAGACAGACAGACAGACTAAGGGACAGAATTAAATGGTTGTATTATCATAACCAATCAGTTTCAAGGTTGTTTGGAAATAGTGAAGTGAACTTTGGAAATTGACTAAATACCTCATTGACTCATTCACTGACTTGTTAATTTATTGATGACTAAATAGGTTTGTTCGTGTGTGTGTGTGTGTGTGTGTGTGTGTGTGTTTGTATGTGTGTGTGTGTTTCACCAAGTATTATTATTATTATTATTATTATTATTATTATTATTATTATTATTATTATTATCATTTTTATCATCATCACTACTACTACTACTACTACTACTACTACTACTACAGCACGACAACATTAAGTACAAATAAGAGAGAGAGAGCGAGAGAGAGAGAGTGAGCGAGAGAAAGTATTGAAAGAAAATCAAAGGAAGACCTTACAGAACGAAAAGAAAAAATGAAGACTTTAGACAAAATAAATGTGTTAATTACCTATGAAGGAGTGTTTTTTTGTTTTATTTATTTATCTAATTATTTTATTTATTTATTTATTTTTTTTTTTTGGGGGGGGGCGTGAGAAAAGATTGAAAAGGAAGGAAGAAAAGAAAGTAAGATAGTTTGGTGTGTGCGTGCGTGTGAGTGAGCGAAGACAGTATAGTGTTGTCAGCCTTTGAAAACGAAGAATAATGAAATGAACAGGAAAAAAGTGAAAATCGAAAAAAAAGAAAGAAAACTTGTAACGATAAAATAAAAAATAAGAAAATGAAGGTTTTGAAAGTTAGTGAAAGGAAAAATTGGCAGGAAAATACTAGAAAAAAATATATTGATATGAAAAATTTGAAAGAAAAAGAAAATAAAAGAACAAATAAAGAAAAAAAACAGAAAGAACGATGATTTTGTGATAAGAGGAATGAAGTAGGCATGTGATAGTATTATTATCATTATTACTACTACTACTACTACTATTACTATTACTGTCATCATCATCATTATTTTTTAGTTATGATTTAAGTTTCTGTTTTTATTTCCAACTCTGAGGAAGACGAGAATAAAAGTGAAAACCCGAAGAATCTTGAGTTTTTGTACAAATGATAATGGTTAAGTTGGATTCCTAGTCTTAGTTTTAGTCTTAATCTTAATCTTAATCTTAGTCTCAATCTTAGTCTTATTTTTCGTGTTATTTTTGCTTTCTTTTTCTTTTCGTATTCTTTCTTTTTCTTTTTTTCTGTTTTTCTTTTTCGTTTTATTTTTATTTTTCTTATTGTATTTTTCTTGTTATACTTTTTTCTTTCTTTTCTTCCTTCTTTTCTTTTTCTTGCTTCTTTTTTTCTTGTTCCTTTTCTTCTTCTTCTTCTTCTTCTTCTTCTTCTTCTTCTTCTTCTTCCTCTTTCAAAGATCCTTGTTCCTTTTCTTCTTCTTCATCTTCTCTTCCTCCTCCTCCTCCTCCTTTTTCATCTTTTTCACTATTATTATTATTATTATTATTATTATTATTATTATTATTATTATTATTATTATTATTATTTCTTTGCTCCAAAATTGAGATAGGAAGGAAGGCATAGAGTCCATTTAATTGCTTAGAAGAACACAAATGGCCAAACCAGTGTCATTAAAAGGCCAATTCATTAATGGGAGTAAAAAAAAGCTTTAAAAGGTTCCAGATTTTAATGAGGAGCAATAGAACAGTAACAAAAGGTTTTAGGTTACGATAAAAGGCAAAGGAGAGACATTAAAAGGCTCTAAATTATGATAAAATACAAAAAAGACACATTAAAAGGCTCAAATTATAATAGAAGATACAAAAAGACATTAAAAGGCTCCAAATTATAATAGAAGATACAAAAAGACATTAAAAGGCTCCAAACTATAATAGAAGATACAAAAAGACATCAAAAGGCTCAAATTATAATAGAAGATACAAAAAGGACACATTAAAAGGCTCAAATTATAATAGAAGATACAAAAAGACATTAAAAGGCTCAAATTATAATAGAAGATACAAAAAAGACACATTAAAAGGCTCAAATTATAATAGAAGATACAAAAAGACATTAAAAGGCTCAAATTATAATAGAAGGTTCAAAAAGGACACATTAAAAGGCTCAGATTACGATGGAAGGTGTTAAAAGGCTATGGATTCTAATGGAAGCTCAAAACAACAATACAAGAAGACTTTTATAATGAAGTGTTGTTACCTGGCAAAAATAGATAAATAAATAAATAAAATAAATAAATAAATAATAATAATAATAATAAATAAACGAAAATAGAGGTGTACTGAAGGTCTGGTCATGAGATAGGGGGGAATAAATCAGACCTTTTTATTAGTAGAGGCAAGAAATTAACAAAAGAAAAAAAGGAAAAAAGAAGACAATCTAACATAACTGAATAAATAAATAAATAAAAACATTAGAATTTGAAAGGTAAGTGTGTGGCAGCCTCCCTCCTGAGAGAGTTACACTGGTTCATTCTCACACTAGGGAGGTGGACAGAATAGTGGTGAGAGACTGGGAACACTGGTTAACTCTTGCACTAGGGAGGTGGACAGAATAGTGGTGAGAGACTGGGAACACTGGTTAACTCTTGCACTAGGGAGGTGGACAGAATAGTGGTGAGAGACTGGGAAACACTGGTTAACTCTTGCACTGGGGAGGTGGACAGAATAGTGGTGAGAGACTGGGAACACTGGTTAACTCTTGCACTACAGAGGTGGACAGAATAGTGGTGAGAGACTGGGAACACTGGTTAACTCTTGCACTAGGGAGGTGGATAGAATGGTGGTGAGAGACTGGGAACACTGGTTAACTCTTGCACTAGGGAGGTGGACAGAATAGTGGTGAGAGACTGGGAACACTGGTTAACTCTTGCACTAGGGAGGTGGACAGAATAGTGGTGAGAGACTGGGAACACTGGTTAACTCTTGCACTAGGGAGGTGGACAAAATAGTGGTGAGAGACTGGGAACACTGGTTAACTCTTGCACTAGGGAGGTGGACAGAATAGTGGTGAGAGACTGGGAACACTGGTTAACTCTTGCACTAGGGAGGTGGACAGAATAGTGGTGAGAGACTGGGAACACTGGTTAACTCTTGCACTAGGGAGGTGGACAGAATGGTGGTGAGAGACTGGGAACACTGGTTAACTCTTGCACTAGGGAGGTGGACAGAATAGTGGTGAGAGACTGGGAACACTGGTTAACTCTTGCACTAGGGAGGTGGACAGAATAGTGGTGAGAGACTGGGAACACTGGTTAACTCTTGCACTAGGGAGGTGGACAGAATAGTGGTGAGAGACTGGGAACACTGGTTAACTCTTGCACTAGGGAGGTGGACAGAATAGTGGTGAGAGACTGGGAACACTGGTTAACTCTTGCACTAGGGAGGTGGACAGAATAGTGGTGAGAGACTGGGAACACTGGTTAACTCTTGCACTAGGGAGGTGGACAGAATGGTGGTGAGAGACTGGGAACACTGGTTAACTCTTGCACTAGGGAGGTGGACAGAATAGTGGTGAGAGACTGGGAACACTGGTTAACTCTTGCACTAGGGAGGTGGACAGAATAGTGGTGAGAGACTGGGAACACTGGTTAACTCTTGCACTAGGGAGGTGGACAGAATAGTGGTGAGAGACTGGGAACACTGGTTAACTCTTGCACTAGGGAGGTGGACAGAATGGTGGTGAGAGACTGGGAACACTGGTTAACTCTTGCACTAGGGAGGTGGACAGAATAGTGGTGAGAGACTGGGAACACTGGTTAACTCTTGCACTAGGGAGGTGGACAGAATAGTGGTGAGAGACTGGGAACACTGGTTAACTCTTGCACTAGGGAGGTGGACAGAATAGTGGTGAGAGACTGGGAACACTGGTTAACTCTTGCACTAGGGAGGTGGACAGAATAGTGGTGAGAGACTGGGAACACTGGTTAACTCTTGCACTAGGGAGGTGGACAGAATAGTGGTGAGAGACTGAGAACACTGGTTAACTCTTGCACTAGGGAGGTGGACAGAATAGTGGTGAAAGACTGGGAACACTGGTTAGCTCTTGCACTAGGGAGGTGGACAGAATAGTGGTGAGAGACTGGGAACACTGGTTAACTCTTGCACTAGGGAGGTGGACAGAATAGTGGTGAGAGACTGGGAACACTGGTTAACTCTTGCACTAGGGAGGTGGACAGAATAGTGGTGAGAGAAGGAAGAAAGGGATAGGGAGGAGGGAAGGAAAGGGAGACATGGAAATAGAGCAAAAAATAATGGTAGAAGAATAATAAGATAGGAAAAAGAAAATAATAAGATAGAAAAAAGAAAATAATAAGATAATAATACGATAGGAAAGAGATGATGAAATAGGAGAGAGAGAGAGAGAGAGAGAGAGAGAGAGAGAGAGAGAGAGAGAGAGAGAGAGAGAGAGAGAGAGAGAGAGAGAGAGAGAGAGATTGAATCCATTAAGAAACCTGGAGGAGCATCAGGAATTGTTTTTGTGTGGATTGTACAAAGAAAAAAGAAAACAAAGGGTAAAAAGAAAGAAAACAAAGAAAAACTGGAAAAAAATAACTAAAAGAAAAAGAAAAAGAAAAAGAAGAAGAAGAAGAAAAGAGGTTTATATTATTGAGAAAAGGAAGGAAGGAAGGTTTTCTTATTGTAGTGACTGGTTCTTGTTGTTGTTGTTGTTGTTGTTGTTTGTTTGTTGTTGTTATTGTTTGTTCGTTGTTTATTGTTTGTTTGTTTCTCTGTTTTGATTATTATTTTTAAAAGCATAGTAACTTTTTTTCCTTTAATTTCGTGAAAGTAACAACAACAACAACGACAGCAACGTGTGTGTGTTCTCTCTCTCTCTCTCTCTCTCTCTCTCTCTCTCTCTCTCTCTCTCTCTCTCTCTCTCTCTCTCTCTTCAGTACTTAGCCTGCCATAGAAAGTGAAGGGTAGTGTTCTCCCACTAACGGAAGAGGTAACATATATTAATTAACTTACATAAAACTGTTCAAGTGAAAGAAATATAGATATAAAAAAACTATTCATATATTCTAATTAGTTGACATGACACTGTTCAAGTAAAAAGGAATATCTTAGAAAAAAAAGTTATTGATGTAAAAAGATATCATAGAATTACATGTACTTAGATAATATAGAGTTGAAATGATAATCACCCAAATATATTAAGTGAAAATTAAAAAGGTAAAAGGAAAGACACTTAAAGGAACGGAAATGACGTCATACACTAAATAAACTTAATTGATTCACATAAAACTATTAAAATATAAAAAAAAAAATACGTTAGAAAAATATAAATTCACATAAAAACCCTCTTAAAATATGATATAGAGTTAAAATATTAACTGCAACTGGACAAATTAAGTGGGAAGTGATAAAGGTTAAAGGAACGACACTTACTTAAAGGAACGGTCGTGACGTCATCAGCAGCAGCAGCAGCGGAATGTAAACAAACAAACAAACCACGTGAGTAACAGAGAGAGAGAGAGAGAGAGAGAG
>CM035215.1:2453982-2465819 GCA_020233015.1 Callinectes sapidus | reverse complement strand
ACCTACATTTTCATTACTGTTTTCCTGATGATTACTAAAGTGATTTGTGTTAATGTATGCAGATGATCACCTAGATTTTCATTACTGTTTTTCTGATGATTACTGAAGTGATTTGTGTTAATGTATGCAGATGACACAGTGTTACTATGTGACAGAGAAGCAAACAAACATGAACCAGGCACTAACAATGCTTTTTACTTATTGTTCCGAGTAATAAAACTTAAAGGTTAACTGTGACAACAACACTAAAATAATAGTATTTAGCAGAGGACAAGACTTAGTGCAAACAAACAATTATAGTTTCCAATGAAGTGGTGAGAACCATCTACCACAAATAAGTTTTAAGGCTCATTATGCACCTGATAGGAGGTTGTGTGTGCATGCAACACTCACACACTATTTGAAGAGAACTTTGGATAAGAGGGGAAAGTCACCTCATTCTTGTTCACAACCACAAAGTCATTTGGTAGACCAGCATCAAGGGACACCTTCCGCCGCTGGACGAGGGACATTATCAAAGATGCTGGCATTAATCTATTCATATTTTCACCTCACTCTGCTTGATCAGCCTCTTCCGGCAGGGCAGCGATTTATCTATCACTGTCAACCATTGCGAGAACAATAGGAGGGGCTAGAAAATCTACGTTCAATAATTAGCATCAGCCTGGTAAAGAGTTGTTGATATAGACAGTGGTGTGGTTCTATATGTTAAGATAATATAGCGTTTCTATATTACTGTACATGTTACATTGTCAAGAAATGGAAATTAAATGTTTAATTACTCTGTGTTTATTGTTTTCCTCTGTAGCATTGTGTATACGGAGCAGTTTTGAGCAACCA
Organism: Callinectes sapidus; assembly: GCA_020233015.1. Classification (NCBI taxonomy): domain Eukaryota; kingdom Metazoa; phylum Arthropoda; class Malacostraca; order Decapoda; family Portunidae; genus Callinectes; species Callinectes sapidus. The sequence goes on along the minus strand of CM035215.1, from coordinate 2,464,979 downwards.
TTCTGAAGCTCTCATTAGGTGACTTAGTATGCTGTCAAACGAGGGAAGTGAAATTATAAGATTAAGCAAATCCTTACCAAGTCTGAAGGTTGATCTTAATTCCACGAGCATTGGAATGCGTCACTTAGACACTGAGTGCCCACCCATGCCCAACTCTTAAGCCTTGAATACACCCACACAGTCCATCAACTTTTGGTCTGGTTCGCTCAAAGCTACACTCTAAACCTGAAGACTGAGCGGGGAAGCGCCACGCCACGGAGCATCTCATTTCATGCCTAGTAGTTCAGTGACGCAGCCAAACGCTGTCTACTGCTGGCTAAGTATTCGCTTTATCTTATCACTTTAAAACACACTCAACACTTCGTCTATAAACCATCAACGACAGAAATTTTTTGAAAACATATTTACTTGTTTTTCTCACTCTCTTTCCTCTCTCTTTACCGGAGTGCAATAGCTGATTTTTGGTGTGGTTTCCTTTTCCTTGACATGGCATGACGTGTTGAAGGAACAGAGCCAGCCACTCCTACCGCGGTGCTCAGGCCCTCCTTCCCTTCCACACAACTACACACGTTCCTGCCTCCACACACACACACACACACACACACACACACAAATTACAAGGTAAGGCACAGCGAGGCAGGCGAGGGCGTGGCGTGTCAGGTGGTGCAGTTTACATCCTCGCGGCAAACCAAACCCTCCACCATTCCACGCGATGATGATGACTCGTAGTAGCATTGAGCGGTGAATTAGCCGCGTCGCAGTGAGGGTATTGATGTCAGACACCACCAGATTTTGTAATTCTTGTTGAAAAATAAATACTCTTCTGGGCAAGCTTTGAAATACTTACAAAGGTGTGTGTGTCGTTGCACATTAATGCTTCTGAAATTCAAATAAATTTATTTCATGATAATTGATGGCATATGACATTGTTTGAGCCTTTATTCATAATTTCAGATGATATTCATAAAACCACTATGATTGTATCAAGGCAAGTAATCTGTCACTTTCTCCTGACTTCAATGGACGTACAATAATATTTAATTTCATTTGAATGTATTGAACAATAGGCAAGTGCATGTAATGTATAGGAAATGTTATGTTCTAACAAAGACGTAACGTTTCCGGTACGACAACTATCCTCGGCTGGCGGCAACAAACAAGCCTAAACAACATTTCTTCTTTTAGCTTCCGTTTTTCCGCTCGGAAATCTCCCAAATCCTCTGACCTTATCAGTTACTTGGTGTGTCTTTCTCTTCCTTTTCTTGAACCAGAAGTGCAGTCTGCCACGGCACACGTAAAATTTGGCATGTTGGTCTCTCAACAGATCTAAGTTTATTTACACTCCTACCAGAGTCTTTCTAACCGAGGCCCAGATTCAGAAAGCACTGTACACTATTCAAAGGGTATAATATATCTCTAGGTTACAACTTTCAGACACACATTGGTATTCAGAAAGCTCTCTACAACTCTCAAATGTGGCTACCTACCGTGTAAATCCGGGCCCAGAACTGCACCAACTCGGGAGGTGGTGTTACTCACTCAGGTGAACATAAATAATAATAGGTATTGTTACGAACCCAAGTATGGAGGGGGGGGGGGGCCGTGGCCGTGGGTATGTGTGTATGTATGTGCGTGGTGGGCGTCAGAGTAGACAAAGAAGCAACGGGTCTGGGACGGGAAAGAGAGAAGAGAGTGGGGGCCCAGTGAGGAGGACAGAGGGAAGAGCTGCCTCGCTTCCCCTTGTTCCTGGACAGATATATTCTGACTGCCATGTAATAGTGCCTGTGAGTTGGCAGTGTGTGCGCCTGGACTGTGTGTGCCTGCTGGGAGGCCGTGAATGAGGTGTGAGGAGGCCCGAGCTGCCACCTTGCTGTGTGTCGCCTCGCGGAGCGCGCCTTTGTCAGAGTGGATGGGTTGTGTCACGGTCCCCCGTGTTACCTGTAGTGCTTGCTGAGTAAACTAGCCAAAGTGAACTCTGAGTGTTTGCTTTGTCCCCCATTTTGAGCTGCTATAGGTACACTTCGCTACACTTGCCCCTCCGAACCGTGTGGAAGTTACGCAACCCCCCTATGCCCTGTTGCCCTGCTTGTGCACCTGGGAGGCCTGTGTGAACCCTGTGGCCTGAGACGTGCTGCTGAGGGCAGAGAGAAGGTGTGAAGAAGAAGAGAAGAAAAGGGGGGTGAACGTAACAGTATCTACGACCCTCACTGCGACACGCTTGGCAGACGACTACACCCCCCCACCCCGCCCCCCCCCCACACCACCCCGTGCCGCCCCCCGCCCCCCACAGCATCGGTGAGGCCTAGGGTGGGGTGCAATCCCTTCTTTGAGGACTGGGAGGAGGATGGGGGGGAGGGAGGGGAAGGGGGGGTGGCCAGTCTCTCCGGGGCTCTCCAAAAGACTGGTACTATTAGGTAGGCTTGGCAGGTGTGGGGTGGGGTTAGGTTAGGTTAGGTGTGTAGTGGCCCTCATGACAAACACACCTGCTGCAGAATGACTTGTATGGGTTCATGACAACAACTGGCCACCCACACACACCTCAACTGTCTGCCATAAGACTGTCTGCCACACACTGGTGAACACTGCAATTGCTTAGTTTACACAGTGGAGGCTGCTGCTGCTGCTGCTGCTGCTGCTGCTGCTCCTTCCTGTACTTAAGGCACCTCATTGCACCCCTCCCCCTCCCCCCCACCCCACCCCACCCCAGCTAATTGTATTGTAATTCACCTTCAAACTAATGATAAGTTATAATTATACTCAGTTTTTTAACTCATTATTAAACGTTAAGTAAACCCGTGTGTACTAATAATAAAATAAGAGACACTTACGTTGTAGAACTTGAATGGATCCTCAAAGATTTATTGCATTACTGAAGAAGGGAGTGTGGAATCCTGCCATCAGTGTACAGCATCATGTATACAACATTCTTGTCTTAACTGTCAAGGAACACATTCTTCACTACACTCAATGCTCAAATGCCTCAAGAGTCAAACTTTTCAATACTTGAATGCAAAAGTTAATTTAACAGTTAAAAAATATTAATTACTTGAACATCCACACACATGGTTGTGAACAAAGGCTTCCTCCCCACTACTACCACCACCACCACCACCACCACCATTACCCACCCCTGCTGGTACCCACAGAGATTTGTGGCGGTTGGTGAGTGAAGAATGGTATATAGCTCCCCTACCTAAGAGTGTTTGTTTATTGGTGTCGGTGCTGTGATGTTGTGAGGAAAGGCAGGCGGCGGCAGCAGCAGCATCACTCCAGGGCTGATCAAATCATATTATTATGACATTGCTGACAAACTTTGATACAGCGTCACACGCCCACAGTCACCACTACTCTACTCACCACAGTCACCACTCCTCACCACAGTCACCACTACTAACAGCGCTTTCATCGTGGTTAGTGAACCCCATAATATATAATTATAATTATAACAAGGAGATCCCCTGGTACTGAGACCTTAACCCTGGTGGAGGTGGTGGTGGTGGTGGTGGTGGTGTGATGATTCCAGGCAGAGCTATCACTCAGTGTCACAGAGTCAAGGTGATCCTTATGACAATATCATATAATATGAATACAGAGATGACATCCATTATAGAAGGCTGTAGAGGAGCAGAAACACAGATATTGTGGTGAAAGCAACACACATGAAAAGAATCATAAAGGCAATGAAATGATTTTTTGTAAGTGAGAGGGAGACAAGTCAGAAAGAACAATGAAGTGACTAGAAACTACACTGCAGCAACACACAGGATCCATCAGCAATAAGAAGCTAAAGAAAGCATGGGTTTTCATTACAAAAAGTGAAGTTTTGCATCACAAAGCTATGGTATCTTGCAGGTAAAGCTTGTAAATAGCTGATAAAAATGTTAGTGTTGGTGAACATAAACATGTATGTATACTGTGTGGTGAAGTGTACAGTAGCCACCATACTAAGGAGCAATGGATGTGATCAAGATACTACTTAAGAGATCTGCAGCAGTGGAAGGAGTGGAGAAAATGTTATAGTATTAGAAAAAACACTACATTGAAATTGTTGTGAACTTAAGGCTTTGCTAAGGTTTGAATGCTGAACCTGCTGATCTATAGGTATTAACAGTCAAACTTTTTAGTACTGAAACAGCCATTCAGAATTAATCAAGTTCAAGTATTGAGTCTCAGTGTGTAGAGGAGGAAGAAAAAAAAGATGTATGTCACTAAGTAGTAAGGTCTAGCAGCATAGTGAACCAACCATGCACACAATATAACACAATCCAGTTCACAACCTGCCCACAATGTCAAATTAAAAAGCCTTATCAAACCAACCTAAATCAGACGTTCCTGCAGTGAAGGCTGACTACACACTCACTATACGTACTGTAGCTACCTGGCTCAATCTAAACTGGCCTTAATTCTCCCACTGTTGCCACCTCTCCATGGATGACAGTCTTGCCTTCCTTCCCCAACCCTCTTTCTCTTACTCTGTTTCTATGTAAATTGGTGAATTCCCCAAAATTATTTCTGAAAGCATTCTAACCTTTGCATCACTGAGGTAAAAATCAACGCATCTTTTCTGTACAAGTCACCTCTGGTTGTAAATGTGGCATGTGAGCTTGAAGTGAGTGCGCCCCTTCAATCTAACCTGACATCTTCACTTCTACATATCTACATAATACTACACCTTTCAACGTATGTACGGCTCTTTCTTCAGTAATTCAGTAAATCTTTGAGGATCCTTTCAAGACATGAGTGAGTGTGTCCCTTCTAATACTTCAACTTAACCTGACCTTCTTTCACTTCTACATAGATAATATATACACCTTTCAACGTATGTACAGATCACAAACACTTCTTTCTTCAGTAATCCCAGAAATCTTTGAGGATCCTTTCAAGTTTTATAATTGACATTTCTCTCTATTTTGTTTCTGAGTGAGTGCTTTTTGTTTAATGAATTTGAAACTGAATCATTTTTTTCCATTAGTTCAACAATTGATTATTAAGTGGTGGAGGTGTAAAGAGCTGCTTTCAGGGAGTAAATAATGTCCTTTCAGTTTCCTCCCAGTCTAAATGGTGACCAGTTTCCTCCCAGTCCAAACGGTGACCAGGTGGGTGTGGCCAGTTGTCACATTCCCCCTTAGTTTGCTCACTGAATTGGTCAAAGCAATGAATTGTTGTTTTTCCCTTTCTTTTGGTTTGGTTTGTTGGTCAGGAAAGTTTTCAATTACTTTATGTGTCAATAGTATCAGTAATGGATGCACACTTTATACCTTCTGTTGTTTTGTCATCCATTTTGTTTATGTAGCCACAAAAAAAGATAGTTTATACACACAAACAAAAAATAAATTAATAATCAAATAAATAAATAAATAAATAAATAAATATATATATATATATATATATATATATATATATATATATATATATATATATATATATATATATATATAAATAGAATTAAATAAAAATAATAAAGATATGATTTTTGTTATAATGTAGACACACACCAGTGAAATATAGTTTAATTTGATTTTATTGTATTATTTTATCTTTCTTTAATGTATCTTATGTAAGGAGAAAAGATTATTTATGTGTGTGTGTTTTTTTTTTTTTTTTTTTTTTTAGTGGACTGGTGGGAAAAAGTATGAATTTGTCAACAAACCAAATTATAATGTTTTTGTATCATTATATTCTACCTATTTATTTTTTTTTTCTTATTTATTTGATGAAAGGAGAAAAGATCATATATACTTTGTGTGTGTGTGTGTGTGTGTGCCTGTGTGTGTGTGTGTGTGTGTGTGGGTTAGTAATAAACAATATGCTTTCCTTTTATTCTATTGTATTAATTTGTTTATTTGTTATCATCTTAAACAAGGAGAAAAGTGTGTACTGTATGTATGTATGTATGTATGTATATATGTTTGTATGTATATGTAAGGAGTATGCACCACTATTAATAATGAATGAACACACACACACACACACACACACACACACACACACTTCTAGAACTTTCACATCTTTGTTCTTATTTATTTCATGTTGGTTTGGTTTGTATTTTGAGTTGATAGAGGAAGGAAGGAAGGAAGGAAGGAAAGATTATATTATTTCCTTTAATTACCAACACACAAACACACAACAGCAGCAATATTGTCACTTTTAGGGCCAACTCAGGTCACCTGAGGACCTCACAATTATTATTATTATTATTATTATTATTATTATTATTATTATTATTATTATTATTATTATCGTTGTTGTTGTTGTTGTTGTTGTTGTTGTTGCTGCTGCTGTTATTATGAACTGTGTATAACTGACCCACAACTCTTAAGATCTAATTATGTATTATATAATATGTGACATTTCAGTGTGTGTGTTTGTGTTTGTGTGTGTGTGTGTGTGTGTGTGTGTTGGACATCATGCTTACATACAAACGTACACACATACATACATGCATACATGCACCCCTCCATCCATCCATACATACAAACATACTGTTACGTTCACCCCCCTTGTTTCTTCTTCTTCTTCACACCCTCTCTCTGCCCCCAGCAACACGTCTCAGGCCACAGGGTTCACACAGGCCTCCCAGGTGCACAAGCAGCAGGGCAACAGGGCATAGGGGGGTTGCGTAACTTCCTCACGGTTCGGATGGGCAAGTGTAGCGAAGTGTACCTATAGCAGCTCAAAATGGGGGACAAAGCAAACACACTGAGTTCACTTTGGCTGGTTTACTCAGCAAGCACTACAGGTAACATGGGGGACCGTGACACGCCCCACACAATGACAAAGGCGCGCTCAGCTAGACGACACAGCAAGGCGGCAGCTCGGGCCTCCTCACACCTCACACCTCATTCACGGCCTCCCAGCAGGCTTCCACGATGTCAACTAGGCACACACAGTCCAGGCGCACACACTGCCAACGCACAGGCACTATTACATGGCAGTCAAAATATATCTGTCCAGGAACAAGGGGAAGCGAGACAGCTCTTTCCTGAAGTTTCCTCTGTCCTCCTCACTGGGCCCCAACTCTCTCCTCTCTGCTCTCTCCCCTCACTGCCTGTCGCCGGACGGCGGCAGAAACTATTTGCTGAATCGTCAAAAACCCCCTTCTCCCTTGTGTCGCTCCTCCGGCCTCTCTCTCCTTCCCGTCCCAGACCCGTCGCTTCTTTGTCTACTCTCACGCCCACCACGCACATACATACACACCTACCCACGGCCACGGCCACGGCCCCCCCCCCATACATGGGTTCGTAACAATACATAATATGATGATGAGTGAAGCTTCAATCCACGAGGCGGTCATGGGGTGTCCCCAAGGATTCTAAGAAAAATGATACTAGTTAGATAGTAGTAATATCCTTGGGTGTCCCTGATATCATCACATAATATTATCACATCACACCGCACCGCACCACCTCCCCCTTCCCTTTGTTCCAGTAAGACTTGGTTGGCCTTCACCACACATTATCATCATCATCATCATCATCATCACACCGCTTCCATTAATATCAACGTCATCGTCAACATTTCTACCCAAGAATTAGTACATTTCGTATGGCTACTACTACTACTACAAGTAGTAGTAGTAGTAGTAGTTATTATTACGGAATAAATCGTTTACTTCTCTCTCTCTCTCTCTCTCTCTCTCTCTCTCTCTGGTTAACAATCTGTAAGTCTCTTATTTATTTGACTAAACGTGGATTTCAAATATGGAGAGTTTTATTACAATTTCCTTGGTGTCGCAGAGAGAGAGAGAGAGAGAGAGAACACAGCACAGAAGAGCTCAATGCTTCAACTTTACAAATATAGAGGTGAGGCACAGCAGAAGCTTAACAGAACCCAGTGCAAAAATACTGAATAATAAATAATATGGCACGATTGGTTTCCAGTGTGTGTGATGGGCAGCAGCAGCAGCAGCAGCAGCAGCAGCAGCAGTGACAGTGTACTAGGTAGGTAGGTATGTAGGTAAAGCGTAGGTACATACAGTAGGTAGATAGATAGCGAGTCAACCAACATTGATAATATTATGTACTATGTCGCTGCTATCTTCATCCCTTTCAAGTTGTTAGTTTAGTGGATCGAACTAACCAGTAAGAAGACTGTTTGTTTCTCCTGCTGTTCACGTCATAATATCACCACACCGGTAGACTGGTGCTGCCCGTTTTGTGCATGTTATGTGTGTACTATAATATAATATTATGTAGATACGTATATACTTGTATCTTTGTACTATATCATAATTATGCATATATGTATGTATGCATGTATGTATGTATGTATGTACAGTACAATAAACCTTTCATAATAATAATAATAATAATAATACTTGAACCCAACCAAGCCTGACCAAAGCAACAAACAAACAAACTGATATACGTACTTCGTTGTTGTAATCAAAAGAATAAACGGATGAATATAAATCACAAGGTATATAAATGAAATGAAATGAACAAACAAACAAATAAATAAATAGATAGATAGATAAACGTGGGAACAAGATGGATGGGCTTACTTAGCTACCATCAAAAACAACAATCATCATCATCATCATCATCATCATCACCATTCATTCTCCAATCACTCCATGTACTATCTACTCACTCCTCACTCACTCACTCACTCACTACTCACTCACCACAGATGAGGAGGAGGAGGAGGAGGAGAACCACGTCTTCTTCTTCTTCTTCTTCTTCTTCTTCACCTGCTGTTGAGGCTGAGTGGCGGCCATTAGATATTCATTCACCTATTCCAGGCAACCCTCGCCACCCACACCACACCACACCACACCACACCTCGCCACCCACACCACACCTCGCTGGATCCCTCCGCAAAACACACAGCCACAAAATTCGCCGATAAAAATCTCAACTCGCAAATAAAACCGCTAAAATAACGCTGTGTCTTCTTCATTCACCACTTCTGTGTTGACTTACGTACCTACAGTCGCGGCGGCGCGGCGCAGTGTGGTTCAGAGAGAGAGAGAGAGAGAGAGAGAGAGAGCTGTTCCGAGCCGCTTCGATCATCCCCCACCCCCCCTCTCTCTCTCTCTCTCTCTCCGAGGCCACAAACAAGTCAATGTAGAGCAAGCCATGGGTGTGTTGTTGTTGTTGTTGTTGTTCCCCGTGGACCGTGGACCGTGGTGATGGTCAGTCAAAGTGTCAGGACAAACAAGAAAGCGTCCGTCCTTGCCAAACACAGCACCTTCCACTACGTATATATGTATGTATGTATGTACGTATGTATGTATGTATGTAGTACAGCAGGTGGTTCAAAGTAATCAAGGCAAGTTTCAAACAGTTATGAATCCTGAGACAGACTGCAGTCGGTGTAGTGGAAGAAGTTATTGGGGTTTTCAAGGCTCAAATGCTTGAACTGGCTCTACTTAGTACAGGTCAGGTCAGGTCAGGTCAGGTCATCCAGGCTTCCGAAGGTCCAGTGATGGTTTGCAGTGGAAGAAATTATTGGGGTTTTCAAGGCTGCAGTGATGGTTGAGCAGCATGCAGTGGAAGAAGTTATTGGGGTTTTCAAGGCTGCACTGATGGTTGAACAGCATGCAGTGGAAGAAGTTATTGGGGTTTTCAAGGCTGCAGTGATGGTTGAACAGCATGCAGTGGAAGAAGTTATTGGGGTTTTCAAGGCTGCACTGATGGTTGAACAGCATGCAGTGGAAGAAGTTATTGGGGTTTTCAAGGCTGCACTGATGGTTGAACAGCATGCAGTGGAAGAAGTTATTGGGGTTTTCAAGGCTGCAGTGATGGTTGAACAGCATGCAGTGGAAGAAGTTATTGGGGTTTTCAAGGCTGCACTGATGGTTGAACAGCATGCAGTGGAAGAAGTTATTGGGGTTTTCAAGGCTGCACTGATGGTTGAACAGCATGCAGTGGAAGAAGTTATTGGGGTTTTCAAGGCTGCAGTGATGGTTGAACAGCATGCAGTGGAAGAAGTTATTGGGGTTTTCAAGGCTGCAGTGATGGTTGAACAGCATGCAGTGGAAGAAGTTATTGGGGTTTTCAAGGCTGCACTGATGGTTGAACAGCATGCAGTGGAAGAAGTTATTGGGGTTTTCAAGGCTGCACTGATGGTTGAACAGCATGCAGTGGAAGAAGTTATTGGGGTTTTCAAGGCTGCAGTGATGGTTGAACAGCATGCAGTGGAAGAAGTTATTGGGGTTTTCAAGGCTGCACTGATGGTTGAACAGCATGCAGTGGAAGAAGTTATTGGGGTTTTCAAGGCTGCAGTGATGGTTGAACAGCATGCAGTGGAAGAAGTTATTGGGGTTTTCAAGGCTGCACTGATGGTTGAACAGCATGCAGTGGAAGAAGTTATTGGGGTTTTCAAGGCTGCAGTGATGGTTGAACAGCATGCAGTGGAAGAAGTTATTGGGGTTTTCAAGGCTGCACTGATGGTTGAACAGCATGCAGTGGAAGAAGTTATTGGGGTTTTCAAGGCTGCAGTGATGGTTGAACAGCATGCAGTGGAAGAAGTTATTGGGGTTTTCAAGGCTGCACTGATGGTTGAACAGCATGCAGTGGAAGAAGTTATTGGGGTTTTCAAGGCTGCACTGATGGTTGAACAGCATGCAGTGGAAGAAGTTATTGGGGTTTTCAAGGCTGCAGTGATGGTTGAACAGCATGCAGTGGAAGAAGTTATTGGGGTTTTCAAGGCTGCAGTGATGGTTGAACAGCATGCAGTGGAAGAAGTTATTGGGGTTTTCAAGGCTGCACTGATGGTTGAACAGCATGCAGTGGAAGAAGTTATTGGGGTTTTCAAGGCTGCACTGATGGTTGAACAGCATGCAGTGGAAGAAGTTATTGGGGTTTTCAAGGCTGCAGTGATGGTTGAACAGCATGCAGTGGAAGAAGTTATTGGGGTTTTCAAGGCTGCACTGATGGTTGAACAGCATGCAGTGGAAGAAGTTATTGGGGTTTTCAAGGCTGCAGTGATGGTTGAACAGCATGCAGTGGAAGAAGTTATTGGGGTTTTCAAGGCTGCACTGATGGTTGAAC
>CM035215.1:2428982-2451482 GCA_020233015.1 Callinectes sapidus | reverse complement strand
TTCCTTTGTGCCACAGCGCTGTCACCTTGGCCGGCTGTGTGTATGAGAGAGAGAGAGAGAGAGAGAGAGAGATTAATTAGTACAAAAACACATACAATTCTCAATAACACTACTACTACTACTACTACTAATAATAATAATAATAATAATAATAATAATAATAATAATAATAACACTGAAAGAAGAATAAGAAGAAGAAAAAGAAGAAGAGGAAGAAGAAGAAAGGAAAGACTTGACAACTCTAACAAGACAATGTTCAATGTAACTTTGTACAAATGCCGGAAGACAACAAGGAGTATTTTACATGACTGAGAAGCAAAGTCTGTTTTGGCAGAAACCTTTTTCATTATAAGTCTGTTAAACAATCAAACTTTACAAGCATAATATGAAACCAAACCCCTCCATCACCTCACCTCACCTCACCTCACCTCACCTCATCTCACCTCACCTCACCTAACTCTAGTGCTGTGACCTCTTCAAACCTAAACACTTCTAACCTCACCTCACCTAACAAATTCTGACTTCTTTCCACCTAACCCCTTTCAAATCTTTTCTAACCTAACCCTTTCCTTATCTCTATCTAATCTAACTCTACCCTCTTCACCTCACCCAACAAACAAAACCCACGTACAAGAAATACATCATTATTTATTCCCTGTAGACTACACCTATTAATTCCTGATGGTTTGTCCAATGGTCAACCCCACCCACCCACAGGAAAAATGGTGTTGTTATATGTAGCGTTTAGTCAAGTGAACGGGTGTCTCAATCTAATGGCTTTCTTGATGCTTTCCTGGGCCACTCCTGTCTTAGCAACACAAACCCTACAAGTGGATGGATGCAAGTGAACTGAACTGCATTAGGGAAATCCTCCCTCACCCTCACCCAGATTCTCTCCTCATTGTATCTTTGAGCCATCTAACTGTAGTAATGCGGCCTCACCACACCATCAGTGGTGCAGTGGTGCTGGATGGATGGATGGATGGCGGCAGGCTGTGGAAGAACTCTACTCTAGCCTAGCCTCTACTAACCCAGCCTAGCCTAGCCTAGCCTAAGGTAAGACACTCACAAATCCAGTGGCCCCCAGCGTGGCCTCGATGATCCCGGCAACAAATGCAGCACAGTTGATGGAACTCTTGTCTCTGGGAACGGACACAAACCGGTTGACGAGCGGCTCCTTCTCGATCAGGTAGAAGATTCGCTCGTCGTCCGTTGCGCGGTCCAGCTTGTCTGCCTCCTTGCCGAACAGCGACTGTCGGGTTAGGTTAGGTTAGGTTAGGTTAGCTCGGTCCAGAGTGATGTGATGCTGCCTTTTAATAAACCAAACCTCAAACACCTTCCTCAAAGTAACAAAATGAGCAGTGCTCCTAAAGAAACACTCTCTTGAGCAGGGTAACAATGTACAACAACAACAACAACAACAACAACAGGTCACACACACACACAGGACAGGAAGTAAGTAAGTAAGTAAGAGTAAGGAGGAAAAAGATCTGGCTGTGGTGATACGTACAAGATACACTGAGCCCAGAATGGCACATCAGCCAACTATTTGGATCAACATACAGAATGTTAACCAACATTAGGGTGGCTGCTTTCCACTACATGGATAAGGACATCACGAGAAACATTCTGTCTGAACAATTTAATACATCCAAGGTTGGAATAAGCTGCTGTGGTGTGGTCACCAAACATAGAAGAAAAAAATATAAGAAGAAAATTAGAAAGGATCCAAAGAGTAGCCACAAAAAAGGTACCAGAACTAAGAGATCTAACCTAAGAAGAGAGGTTAAAAGAAATGGGACTGCCGCCAACTCTGCTGCAAGAGAGAGAGAGAGAGAGAGAGAGAGAGAGAGAGAGAGAGAGAGAGAGAGAGGTGATCTAATAACTCTGTATAAGATAGTAATGGCATTGAAAAGCTGGAGACAAGGCAAACCTGGTGATGATGATGATGATGATGATGATGATGATGATGGAAGAAGAAAGGACAGACAGATGAGAGGACAGACAGACAGACAGACAGACAGACACTGAAGGAAGATCAGAAAGAGTTGGTGTCTAATTAAAGGACACAAGAAAATACAGTTTTCCACAACATAGAATTGTGGACTGAACGTGGAATGAATTATTGAAAGAAGAGGAGGTTGTTGTTGTTGTTGTTGTTGTTGTTGTTGTTGTTACAGCAACCAACACACACCAATTCAAGGAAATGTTGGATATATGGAGGTATGTATGGAGACACTAGGACACTATGAGCCCCGCTCCAACCCTCTATAATAATACAACAACAACAACAGATAAACACACACACACACACACACACACACACACACGTACCTTCCACAGTGTTCCCTTGACAAACAGCAACATATTGAGTAGTTTTGTCTCTCTCTTGTAGTTTCTCTCTCTGACAAACAATAACTCCACCATGCGTGTTCCAACATGTTGCCCCAGCTCTGACAGCCTGTGGGAGGGAGGTGCAGGGGGGGAGGGGGGTATTAAGAGGAGGAGGAGGAGAAGAAGAGAGGAGATCACCCTGTCAAGGAGCTCATAAATAAACTGTGTACAACTTGTACATTCCTAATTGAATCCACTTCTATGGATGTGTGTACAGTGTACTCATACATGTTGTTGTATTTGTGTAGGTGTATAGTAGTATAACTGTTGTTGTGTTGTTGTGTGGTACAAAGAAGGAACTCCAGTGAGACATCTGACATCTGGTGGCCACTCAATGAAATATTGTGCATAAGTGAAAAAATATAAAAATGTAAATTGAAAAGTGATGAAAGGAATGGAACAGTAAGCTATGTAGAGAAGACTGACTAATGTGAGACAACAGTGACACAAGACAACATGGAAAGAAGAAATGAAGGAAGGAAGGAAGGAACGACAGACAGAGAGAGAGAGAGAGTAATCCCCAGGAAATTGCAAATGTCTTCAACACCTATTTTTCTCAAATTGCCCCAGAACTTAGCAACAAATTGCCTAGAGCTCCAAGATCACACTTATCATTTCTACAGGGTAACTTTCCACATTCCATGAGTATCCCTCTTGTTACAGTCACTGACATCATGAATACCATCACAGCCCTAAAAATACAAATTGTCATGTTGATGATATACCTGTTAAAATCATTAAAGAAAACAAAGAGCTACTCGGCATACCACTTTCAAAACTTTTTAATGATTCTATCAGAGATGGAGTTTTCTCCAGTCAATTCAAAGTAGCAAAAATCATCCCTATCCACAAATCTGGAAACAAAGCTAATATTTCTAACTACCGTCCTATTTCCATTCTTTCTGTTTTTTTTTTTCCAAAATTTCTGAATTGTTAATGAAAAAAATTCTTTTGAACTATCTCAACAAACACAACATTTTAAGTAATAGTCAATTTGGTTTTTGTCGAGGGCTAAACACTTTTGATGCCATAACTAAATTTACTTCATACTTATACTCTGCTCTAGATGACCATAAATCCATCATCTCTATTTTCATTGACTTTAGTAAAGCTTTTGACACAGTTCACCATAACATTCTCTTAAATAAATTACAACATTACGGAGAGAGAGAGAGAGAGAAGGAAGAACAGCTTTCCACAGACAAGTGCTGACTGAGGTGTGGAATGGTCAAGATTAGAGAATTATTGTTGAAGCAGCAAGAACAATCAATTCACAGACTCAAAGAAAGGTTTCATTTTCATGGAGATGGAGATGGAACAGAGCAGAACAAGCATAACTGCTTTCCTGGATGTAGTACGACGTATGTTGCTGCAACTTGGTAAACACACACACATTCAAGACAGAGATGGGTGCGTAGATGTTGTCTACATACCCAGATATCAAAAAAGCATTCGATACAGTTCCACACGAGAGACTATTATGGAAACTAAAGCACATAGGTGGACTACGAGGGAAACTATAAGAATGGATTCAGAATTATTTGAAAGATAGAGAAATGAGAACTGTGATCAGAGAAGAATCCTCAAGTTGGAGGAATGTAACAAGTGGAGTGAGCACCGCAGGGGTCGTCAGTCCTAGCAAGCACCCATCATGTTCCAAATATATGATATAAAATAATGATATGCAGTGTGTGTGGCGTGACTGACCAGCTACATGAATATGTTTGCAGATGATGCCAAGTTAATGAGAGTTATTAAAAACACTGTTGACTGCCAGGAGGAGGAGGAGCTACAGGGGGACATAGATAAGATCATCGATGAATGGAGTAAGACGTGGAAACTGGCTTTCAATTTTAAGAAATGTCATGTGATGGAGATAGGCAAGAGCAGCAAGAGAAGGCCACAATGGAGCTACAAGATGGGAGGGACAGGAGGAGGAGGCAGGAAATACCACAGACAAAAGAAGAAAGAGAGCTGGTAGGGGTGGTGGTACAGGATACATTGAACCACCCAGCAGAGCACCACATAAATAAACTGTTTGGATCAACATATTATAGAAGAATGTTAGTCAATATTATTAGGGTGGCTTTCCATTACATAGATGGATAAGGATATGATGAAAAAAATGATAACCAGTATGGTACGTCCAAGATTAGAAAATGCAGCAGCAGCAGCAGCAGCAGCAGCAGCAGTGGTGGTGTGCTGTGGTCAATAAATGCAAAAAAGGATATAAGGAAACTAGAAAGGATCCAAAGAGTGACAGCCACAAAAATGGTGCCAGAATAATAAGAGAACTAACTTATGAAGAAGACAGATTAAAAAAAGAAATGGGACTGCCAACTCTACAAGACAGAAGAGAGAGAGAGAGAGAGAGAGAGAGAGAGAGAGAGAGAGAGAGAGAGAGAGAGAGAGAGAGAGAGAGAGAGAGAGAGAGAGAGTGATCTAATAACTCTGTATAAGATAGTAATGGCATTGAAAAGCTGGAGACAAGGCAAACCTGGTGATGATGGAAGAAGACAGATGAGAGGACAGACAGACAGACAGACAGACACTGAAGGAAGATCAGAAAGAGTCGGTGTCTAATTAAAGGACACAAAAAAGTAGTTTTCCACAACATAGAATTGTGGACTGAATCTAGAATGGATTATTGAAAGAAGAGGAGGTTGTTGTTGTTATTACAGCAACCAATATACATATGTACATTATAAGTTCAAGGAAATGTTGGATTTGTGGAGCCAGGACACTATAGATGAGCCCCGCTCCAGCCCACTACAATACAACAACAACAACAACAACAAGTAGGTAAATATGGTAAACACACACTGATACACTTAGGTATTTACTTACTTGTGGTGCAGGTCAGCCACACTCTGCACTCTGTTGTGTGAGTACTGCACCATCTCGGCGAAGAGCAGAGCATATGCTGTGCCACTCACATCAGTCTTGCCCCGACTCAGCGACTGTGGGGGTGGCAGCAGCAGCAGCAGCAGCGGTGGTGGCAGGGGTGTGTAGTGTTGTTGGTGTTAGGTTAGGTTAGGTTAGATAGTGACTGTACACAAATCTCAGTGGAATTCAATATTTCAAAACACACACAGAAAATAAAAAAAGATATGTGAAGAGGCAGACTAACCTTATCCAAAAGAGACGGCCGTTGTTTGTTGCTACTCACTCTCTCTCTCTCTCTCTCTCTCTCTCTCTCTCTCTCTCTCTCTCTCTCTCTCTCTCTCTCAGGTCACAAGTGAAGGTGCTCGGCCCTGAAATAAAGAATGATACCCACATTTAGTTCACAAGAAGGGTGCTCTCTCTCTCTCTCTCTCTCTCTCTCTCTCTCTCTCTCTCTCTCTCTCTCTCTCTCTCTCTCTCTCTCTCTCTCTCTCCTAGTTGTAAACCTTGAATTATTGGACACTTTTCACACTGCATAACACACTCAGCTCTCAGGTGTGCTGTAGGGTTAGGTGTGGTTAGGTATATGGTTATGTTTATGGTTAGGTTAGGTGTGGTGTATGGTTTTCAGGACTAGACACTGAAAAACTGCTAATGGCACATTCCTCCGCCCCATGATGGGATCAGACTGCAACACAGGACTACCAACACTAACCCAACACCAACACCAACACTAACCATACACCAACACCAACACTAACCCAACACCAACACTAACACTAACCCAACACCAACACTAACCCAACACCAACACCAACACTAACCCAACACCAACACTAACCCAACACCAACACTAACACTAACCCAACACCAACACTAACACAACACCAACACCAACACTAACCCAACACCAACACCAACACTAACCCAACACCAACACTAACACTAACCCAACACCAACACTAACACTAACCCAACACCAACACCAACACCAACACTAACCCAACACCAACACTAACACTAACCCAACACCAACACTAACACTAACCCAACACCAACACTAACACTAACCCAACACCAACACTAACACTAACCCAACACCAACACTAACACAACACCAACACCAACACTAACCCAACACCAACACCAACACTAACCCAACACCAACACTAACACTAACCCAACACCAACACTAACACAAACCCAACACCAACACCAACACCCAACACCAACACTAACACTAACACAACACCAACACTAACACTAACCCAACACCAACACTAACACTAACCCAACACCAACACTAACACAACACCAACACTAACACTAACACTAACCCAATACCAACACTAACACTAACCCAACACCAACACCAACACTAACCCAACACCAACACTAACACTAACCCAACACCAACACTAACACAACACCAACACCAATACTAACACTAACCCAACACTAACACTAACACTAATACAATATTCATAGCTCAGTGGGACACCAGTTTTCCGCCAAACATGACTTCTCTACCAATGACTCAAAACATGACACCCTGCTGCTGCTGCTGCTATACCACTTGCTTGAGTGTGTGTGTGTGTGTGTGTGTGTGTGTGTGTGTGTGTGTGTGTGATGCCACAACCCCTCGAGTTACATCCCGTGTGTGTGTGTGTGTGTGTGTGTATGTGTGTGTGTGTAGTACTTAAGTAACTAACACACACACACACACACACACACACACACACTCTATGGCTGTCAGTGAATGAATGACAGTGAACAGTGTAAATCAGTTCTCTCTGCAGTACAACAGTGATGACCATCTTAAAGAGTCCAGTTAGTTAGTTAGCTTGGACACGCACTCAACCCAGACAACTCATTCAAAGGTTGTTAGTATGTACGTATGTGTATGTAAGTGTGTAGTATGTGTCAGTAACCAACAGCTGAGAGAGAGAGAGAGAGAGAGAGAGAGAGAGAGAGAGAGAGAGAGAGAGAGACTACTAACACAACACTCAACACTACACATACATCACCCAAACAATAACAACTACTACTACCAACAAAAGTACAACCTTACAACATTCACACAACTACAATAATAATAACAATTCACCAACCGAGCACCAGCAGCAGCAGCAGCAGTACAACATTGCAAACTACTACCAACAACACTCCAACACCACGCCCACCACCACCACCACTACCACAACACCACACTTCTCACTGATATATTATTATTGGTGGTGGTGGTGGTGGTGTTCATCTCCCTCACCTCACCTCTCCTCTTCCTTGTTCCTCTTCTTCCTCTCTGTCTTCTTCTTGGTGAATGATTTGTTATTGGGGGAGTGCTGTCCGTCTGTCTGTCTGTCTTACCTTCACCTTGATGTAACAGGTGGTGGGTAGGGATTGCTCAGGATTAGAAGAGAGATTAAAGGAGATTGAAGGTAGCCATAGGGTGGTAGTTTGAGGGATTAGAACTGTCACTGTCACTGGTTTATTGGCAAACTCTAAGGTAGGGAAGGAAAGATAGATAGACTGAGCTGAAAGAGTTGTAACATTATTGTCTCTCTTTCACTTGTCAAATACAGTACCATTGAAAAGAATGATAAACAAACTAAATAGACAAATGAATAAATAGCATTGTTGTTGTTGTTGTTGTTGTTGTTGTTGTCCATCTTGGTTTCTTCACTGATTTATTGTTTTGTCTGGGGTTTTCTTACCTTCCTTCTCCTTATACTCTTATTCCTTCCTTCTTTTTATCCTTTACTCTTGAAATTAATCCTTGCTTACTTATTCTCTCTCTCTCTCTCTCTCTCTTCTCACCTTATTATTACTTCTCTTTATCCTTTACTCTTGAAATTAATCCTTGCTTACTTATTCTCTCTCTCTCTCTCTCATTATTATTACTTCTCTTTATCCTTTACTCTTGAAATTAATCCTTGCTTACTTATTCTCTCTCATTATTATTACTTCTCTTTATCCTTTACTCTTAAAATTAATCCTTGCTTACTTATTCTCTCTCTCTCTCATTATTATTACTTCTCTTTATCCTTTACTCTTGAAATTAATCCTTGCTTACTTATCTCTCTCTCACATTATTATTACTTCTCTTTATCCTTTACTCTTGAAATTAATCCTTGCTTACTTATTCTCTCTCTCTCTCTCATTATTATTACTTCTCTTTATCCTTTACTCTTGAAATTAATCCTTGCTTACTTATTCTCTCTCTCTCATTATTATTACTTCTCTTTATCCTTTACTCTTGAAATTAATCCTTGCTTACTTATTCTCTCTCTCTCATTATTATTACTTCTCTTTATCCTTTACTCTTAGAAATTAATCCTTGCTTACTTATTCTCTCTCTCTCATTATTATTACTTCTCTTTATCCTTTACTCTTGGAATTAATCCTTGCTTACTCTCTCTCTCTCTCCTTTACTCTTAAAATAATTAATCCTTCCTTACTTATTCTCTCTCTCTCTCTCTCTGGTCCTCCACCACCACCACCACTCCTGCCACCCTACACCTCCATTCCTAACACTACCACCATCACCACTACTACCACCACCACCACTGCCCACCCCTTCACAATGACACTAAAAACAACAGATGGAAATCATTTTAATATGAAAACACTGTTACAATACAATATATTTCTATAAACTAAGCTGTAATTAAATCAAAAAGTTTATTCAGACTTATTTGGAACGGACTGTGTGTAAATAGTAACCATTCACTATCAAGTACAAGTAGGAATAGTTAATGATGATGATAATAATAATAATAATAATAATAATAAAAATAAAAATAATAATAATAATAATAATAATAATAATAATAATAATGGTTGTATGTCTGACTTCTACAAAATCAGAGAGAGAGAGAGAGAGAGAGAGAGAGAGAATGAATGAAATTAGTACAAAAACATCCAGTAATCAAGTTAATCATAGAGAAAACATCTAAAATTTGATGTGATATTAAATTATACGTACACCGTTAATTTAAATAAGAATACAAATATATACATTTTAATAATTCTAAAAACTCGTGCAAGTAGGCTGAAGTGAGTAGTAGTAGTAGAAGTAGAAGTAGAAGTAGAAGTAGAAGTAGAAGTAGAAGTAGTAGTGGTAGTAGTAAACATGTGCCAGTACAAAATAATATAGTAAAAGCTTTTATGTATTTAAATATAATGTAAAACTTTATGAGTATACACACACACACACACACACACACACACACACACACACAAGGCACATTTTTGCTTTCTGGATGGCTTATAATGGACGAAATTGATCTCACACACACACACACACACACACACACACACACACACACACACACACACTAACAAGTTCACTCCTGTCTCTTCATATATAAATCAATAGTGCTTTTGTTATGATCATGTGTGTGTGTAATATATATATATATATCTAGATACTCAATATTCTCTTTAGGTTAGGTCATAAGTACAGTTAGGTTAGGTTAGGTCACAGTACAGTTTAGAATAGTCATGGGCACAACAACAACAATAACAACACAACTCAAGGCCTCCTGTGCTGACGGAATGTGTGATTGTAAAGGCACTTGGCAACACTGCAACACTACACTACATTATATTTCTCATACACACACACACACACACACACACACACACACACTAGTCAGCTGCAACACACAAATAAATAAGTGAATACATCAAAAAGAAAATAGATCAAGTGAATTCACAATAAAGGTTCATTAATCCACATACCAATGATCTGAATTTTGTCACTCCTTGCATTACCACTGAATCACTGAGGCAAAAAAATTATTGTTACCACTTGCATTACCATAGTTTACAAAGTTCAGCTCCCTCTCTGATGATACTCGTACACAAAAACAGTAATTGAACAAGTACAAGATTTTTCAACTTGAGACTTTGAAGGTATAACTGAATTACATCAAAACTTCCTGTTGTGTCATTTTTTTGTCACAGGAACACCTGCCTGGAAATGAAAGTACTCAAATCCATCCATTACTATAAACCGTTCCAAAACTGTTTGATTTGATTTTGGCCCGTAACACACTAGTAAATTTTGGCAACACACTGTCAATTTTGGTAAAGGTAACACAGCAATACAGCGACACAGACCGCTCTCAGGAAAATGGAACTGGCGATGCATTAACAGTAACAAACCAACAATTTATCAGTAACACATTGCCCATCCACCGGTAACACACCCACCTCAGTTCATTCCCCAATAGTCCCACAACACACACACACACACACAACATGAGAAAACCATCGGATCTGTCAAACCACAAGCCGTCGTGAGCTCCTGATGTGGTGGAGTGTTCAGAGCTACATCCTGATGATATAAGGGAAGGAAAAGAAAGAGAAAAAAAAAAGGCTTCTGGTCTCCTGTTCTTTGGATTAATGGACCTTTGCTGTATCTAGAGACCATTGGAGTTCTTGTGCTATAAGTAAGGAAAAACTCATGACTAAAATGACAAATAATAATAAATAAGTACGTGAATATATCTCGCGGAACATTTATAGTGGCGTTACACGTGGAAAATTCCTGATCTAAAAAAAAAAAAAGATAAATAAACCAACAAAAGAAAAGAAACAAATAAAATACAAAGATAAAATGCATGTAGTGAAAGAAATCAGTAAATAAATAACCAATAGAATTTCAAATAGCATTATAACCTGAGAAAATATAGATGAATGAACCCACAATAAAACAATAAACAAAATAACCAACAGACAACTGAAATTCAAGTGGTATTGAAATACTCTTGAAGGAAACTTATGAAACCAGATCCATTGGTAAAAAGAAAGCACAGCAGGCCACACACTTCAAAAAATGCAATAATAACAATAATAATGATGATAATAATGATGATGATGATATTAATAATAATAATAATAATAATAATAATAATAATAATAGTAATAATAACAAAAAGTACTATAGTATTAAATTAAGTACAGGAATATCTCAGTTGGTCAAATGTAAAGATAAGTACACCAGATATTAACTTAAACATCAAACTAAATTAAAAAAAACTTTGTAGATGTATGTGTGTGTGTGTGTGTGTGTGTGTGTGTGTGTGTGTGTGTGTGTGTGTGTGTGTGTGTGTGATGAAAAACAAGCTGCCAGGAACAAAATGAGCAAATAATAATAATAATAATATAAAAGACAGGGAGACTACAAACCAAGTAACAGTAATAAGAGCAATAAAGGTGATCAAAGCTGCCATGTCTTGAATAATAATCCAGTGTTGAAATAAATGTCAAGAAAAAAAAATTAACTTTTCAAATCAAACAAAGTGACCGTTGTGAGAAAAAGAGAAGGAAACGTAAACAAAGAGAAGACGTTAATTAAAGCCAAATTTACAAGGAAAAAAACAAATATATGATACAAAAAGATGAGCAATATCTGAATAGTAGTAATAATAATAATAATAATAATAATAATAATAATAATAATAATAATAATAATAATAACCTTGCATTTCATTAACCAAAAAAGTTACTTGGCAACACACACACACACACACACACACACACACACACACACACAGATCTTTAAAGGAATATCAAGAAGGCATTCACTTCCATAGATAAAGATATGACAAGAAATTCAAGCAGTGACAGTCCAGTCCAGTAGTATACACAGATGGTAAGGCTAACTGATAACAACTCTAACAAGCCAGAATAAGTCAGAACATGCAGCAGCAACAGTGTGGACATCGAGTGAAATGAAACACTGAAGAAAACTAGAGCTAGAGAGAATAGAGAAGGCAGCAACAAAGCTTCCCCCAAGTTTGAGTGAAGTGTCATAGGAGGAAAGGCAGTGAATATGACCACCACAACACAGCTGCTGCGTCTCACCCGTGGCTGACACTTTCCCTGACTTTGAAAATTGTTAACAATGACCCTAACTGTGTAAAAAGCTTAAAACTCCAACATGCCATTCAATATTATTTTCTTGATACAAACAGTTGTCGTATCAGGAAAAGTGTCGCAAGCTTAACAATTGAGAACGACATTGTTTTTTAAGCCGGCCGTCTCTGGCAACACTGACACATCCTCTGCTGCCACGGCTGTAATGACAACAATGAAAACTGAACCAGTCCAAAATATATACTTTACAATAACACACGGACAGAATGTTTGGCTGTAGGAACGTAGAAACAGCATTCCGATGTTACTGGAGCAAACACATTTAAAGGTCGTCATCTTATACGTACCCTAAAAGTCCACCCATTGTTTTCGCCACAAAATAAAGACCTTAAAAACTCGACTCAACGGCTGCAATGTACGGTAATCCTTCCTCGCAGAGATCACTGCTATGGAGGGGAAAAAAAGAAAAACAAAAGCATTGAGAACACTACCATGGTGGGAGTCTGCTAGTGACCCTAACACTCATTTGTCTATCAAACCACCTACTTCAGTTTACCTTTTCTTTCTAGGTTTCTTCCAATTTGTACTGAAATTTGAGTATGTGATATCTTTTGTTTTCCGGATGAACTAGGAAGAAATAAGGGACGAAAAGTGGAGTTTGTGGAAGTGACAGGAACCAGTTAGAATGATTTGTATTGAAGGTTTGTCTTATATGATGATGTTTGGACTTAGCTCAGTGTGTGCCCAGAACCAATTAACAGCACTTAGTAGTAGTAATAGTAGCAGCAGTAGTAGTAGTAGTAATAAAAGTAGTAGTAGTAGTAGTAACAGTAGCAGCAGTAGTAGTAAGTAAAATTTATCTTAAGTAAACTAAACATCAATAATTGATGTTTAGTTTATTATGATTAATTATTAACCATAATAAAACCAAAATCAATTGAAGCGAATATTACTCATTACTTAATCTACGAAGAAGAAAAAAACAAAAGAACAAACCTAACTACAAAGTGAACAATAACAATAATAATAATAATAAAAAATACTGAAGTCTCTTGTGAGATGTAACAAGAGTGAGTAAGAGAAGGTCTGGTGATGGAGATACTGCAGTGCTGAATAATAGAACAACAAAATTAAACTTGATAAAATAACATGTTTAAAATGAAGACAAATAAGATGAGTGTTGTAATAGCGCTGGAAGACTGGCAGTGAGTGACTCAGTAATTGTGGACGTCACCAGTGAGGCAATAGGAAACTAGAACTAGAAAGAATAGGGACAACAGATTCAAGCTTGATAAAATAACAGGTTTAAAAACAAAGACAAATAAGGTGGTTTCCGAACAGTGCTGGAAGACTGGAAGTGACTTGGTAATTGTGATGTCAGTGGTGATGCAACAGGAAGCTTTGAAGATCAGTTAGACAAGAGTATGGTGGAAACAAGCAGGTGTGTTTTGTACAGGGGACGCATGGAACACACTGTAAACAAAGCTAACACACACACACACACACACAGAAAGGCTGAAACATACACACAGAGAGACAAGCAAAGAAATGGAACAATACCTTTCTCTCTCTCATACACACACATATAAACAAGTAAAGAAACAAAAATACCTTTTCTCTCTCTCTCATTCTCTTTCTTACACATACAGACAAGTCAAGACACACAAAAATACCTTTCTTCCTCTTTCTTTTCCTCTCTCTCTCTCTCTCACACACACACACACACACACAGACAAGCAAAGAAACACAAAGATACATTTTTCTCCTCTTTCTCCCTCTCTCTCACACATACACAGACACACAGAGAAGCAAAGACACACCAAAACACCTTTCTTTCCCCCTACCTCTCTCTCTCTCTCTCACAGGCAATTCACAGATGTAATACCCCTTCATCTTTACTGGACTGCGAGACATGGTGGTGGTGCCCATGTGACGAAGTAGACCCAGTAGGTGATAGAGTAGCATCGTTCCCCGCTCCATCACTCCCGGCCGTCAAGTCTCTAATCTCGTCTTGGTCAAAGCGGTCTTCGTCTGAGGCACTGTGCTGGGACTGGTGCGACCCAGATGACATTGCAGAGTTTCTGGAGAAGGAGCCACGGCGGGGGGAGTGTGAGGGCAGAGTGCGTTGGTTGGCCGGCTTGACGGTAATGATCAAGTTGCTGCTGTTCGCTACCATCATGTCTGTTACCTGGTGTGGGGTGGGGTGGTTAGGTTAGGTTAGGGGGAAGTGAAGATGGGCAGACAGAAATGCACCCACACACTCAAAACAGACAGCGACACACTCAAAAGACTGAAATGCACTCAAAACACAGAAACACACTCAAAATGGACAGAAACACACTCAAAACACACAAAAACACATTCAAAACACACACACTCAAAACACACAAGCGCACTCAAAACACAGAAATACACTCAAAACACAAAGAAACACTCAAAATACACAGATATACTCAAAACACAAATGCACTCAAAACACACAGAGACACTTAAAACAGACAGAAACACACTCAAAACACACAGAAACACACTCAAATCAGACAAACACACTCAAAACACACAGAAACACACTCAAAACAGACAAACACACTCAAAACACACAGACACACTCAAAATATATAGATACTCAAAACACACTCAAAATATACAGAAATGCACTCAAAACACACAGAAATGCACTCAAAACAGACAAACACACACAAACCCCCAGATACACTCAAAACACACTCGACACACTAAAAAAACACAGAAACTCACTCAAAAACATATAAACATACTTTCTACGCACACAAGCAATCAACGCACTCAAAAAACACAAAAACACACTCAAAACACACAAACACCTCCACAACACACTAAAAAAAGCACACACACACTTTTCAAACACACAAGCAATCAACGCACACTCAAAAAATAAAAAAAAACACTCCAATAACACACTAATAAAAACACACAAACAGTCAAAGCACACTCAAAAAAACACAGAAATACCCCGCCCCCCCCCCCAAACAGCACACTTTTTAAACACACAAGCAAACTCAAAAAACACACTCAAAACGCACCTGATCCAACGTCTTCCCATTAACCTCAATCCCATTCACCTCCAGCACTTCATCATTGACCGCCAGCAGCCCAGTGCTCTCCGCCAGGCCCCCAGGCACTAGGCGGGAGATAAAAATGCCAGGCACTCTCTCCAGGCCAAGCGGCGTCACTCGGACACTGGTGCCATCACGAATGTAAAAACCCAACGGCTTGTCCGAACCGTGTTTTAATAGGCGGACGCGACGGCACACCTCTGGCACCACGTCCACGTCGATAATGGCTGCTACCTGTAGGGTGGGTGGGTTGGGTTAGGTTAGGTTAGGTTAGGTTAGGGAAGGTTAGGTTAGATTAGAGAAGGTTAGGTTAGGTTAGGTTAGATTAGGGAAGGTTAGATTAGGGAAGGTTAGGTTAGATTAGAGAAGGTTAGGTTAGGTTAGAGAAGGTTAGGTTAGATTAGGTTAGGTTAGGTTAGATTAGAGAAGGTTAGGTTAGGTTAGGTTAGATTAGATTAGGGAAGGGAAGGGAAGGGAAGGTTAGGTTAGGTTAGGTTAGGTTAGGGAAGGAAAGGTTAGGTAAAGTTAGGTTAGGTAAAGTTACGTTAGGTTAGGTTAGGGAAGGGAAGGTTAGGTTAGGTTAGGTTAGGTTAGGTTAGGTTAGGGAAGGAAAGGTTAGGTAAAGTTAGGTTAGGTAAAGTTAGGTTAGGTTAGGTTAGGGAAGGGAAGGTTAGGTTAGGTTAGGTTAGGTAAGAACGTAAGGTAAGGTAAGGTAAGGAGGTTGGGTTGGGTTGGGTTGGGTTAGGTTAGGTTAGGGCACCATCTAACTTAACCTAACCATCACTGCCATTGCCTCTATCACCACTGTCATCATCATCATCAGTTGTGAAATATATCAAACACATCAATATCAACATTAACAACAATGACGTCAGTTTTTGTTTCATGTTTTTCAATAAATACATACAAGTTTGGCTCAAAATCTATGTAACTTCAATTTATCAATGATATTATGGAATTAATGGAATTATTTAGACATATTACAATGTGCTTGCTGTACTAATACATACACACACACACTGTACATATGGCAATCATGCAAATCATATTCATTATCTTTAACTGCTTCACTGCAACATACACCACAACACAGCCCTAAAACAGCAAAATCTTAACAAAGAATTAACAAGATAGAAAAGATCATGAGAACACACACACACACACACACACAGCATCCCAACCTGCAGCAAATATCAGTTCAGGTGTGGGTCAGCTCACCTGTCTGAAGTCCTGAGGGTACGAGATGGAAAGTTTGTTCCTGGGCTGAGTGACGAAGGGGGAGAGAATGCTGGGGATCTTGTTGGCCGATGATGAACCATTGGGGAGGTGGTCAAGGCTGCCTGGGGTGTGGGGAGACAGGGGGGAGGAGACAGTGAGCTGATGAAATGGTAGGTATTGGGAAAAACACACACACACACACACACACACACACACTGGTGGTCTTCTGGCATTCCTCACTGAGTCTTGATCTTCTTGAAGGGGGATTTTGGTGAAAGTTTTGTAGTTGCCTTAGATATATCAGAAGCTTTTGATAGAGTATGGCACAAAGCTTTCATCTCAACACTGCCCTCTTACAGATTGATATCCTCCTCTCTCAAGCTTGATCTTAAATTCCCTCTCCAAATGTCCTACTGCTGCTGCGGTAGACGGTCACTGTTCTTCTCCTAAAGGTAATAAGAGTGGTGTTCCTCAGGGTTCTGTCCTACCACCCATTCTCTTTCTACTTTGCATTAATGATCTAAACCAAACTTCTTGCTCTATCTATTCCTATGTTGATGACACCATCCTGCTACACTTTTCCACATCTTTCAAGACACAACCAACCAACCCTTCAGGAAGTTAACAGTTCACGCACGCCAGGACGCCACAGGACACTTGAGAGAAAACTTGGTGGTCTTCAATGCCTCAAAAACTTAATTCTCCCACTTACCAACTGGACACAACCTTCCACCACACAACTATCTCCTCTTCCTTAATTAATGACACGCATCTTTCCCCCTCTTCTACCAAAAAATATCCTCAGTCACTCCTTTACTCATAATCTAAAACACACAAAAACATCCCCAACAACACTCAAAAAAAAAAAAAAAACACACACACACACTTTTGAAACACACAAGCAATCAACGCACACTCAAAAAAAAGCACAGAAACACTCAAAACACACAGAAGCACCCTCACAACACACACTTTTGAAACACACAAGCAATCAACGCACACTCAAAAAAAACACAGAAACACTCAAAACACACAGAAGCACCCTCACAACACACACTTTTGAAACACAAGCAAGCAATCAACGCACACTCAAAAAAACCACAGAAACACTCAAAACACACAGAAGCACCCTCACAACACACACTTTTGAAACACACAAGCAAGCAATCAACGCACACTCAAAAAACACAGAATCTTCATATCTAATCTCACAACAACAGATTCTATGAAGTTTGCTGTTCTGAGCTGTGTCTGCCAGTTTTCCTCACTCCCCCCCAAGTGCTAACTGTGTACAAGGGTTTCATCTGGCTGGCCATGTATGTTTACGCAGACAACGAGAGAGAGAGAGAGAGAGAGAGAGAGAGGAAATGTTAGCATGTTAGAAGAATTATTTGATTACAGTAGTGATGTTGTATGTCAAGTAATCCATATTGTCTTAGGTTGTTATGAATAAACTGAAGCCTTATATAAAACAGTAGAATTTGGTGAAGGTATATTTTATAGATTAGTTAAGCAGAGAGTGTGTGATTGGATAGTTTGATGATGCCCATGTTAATATAGGATTGGAATTCACACTCTGGGATAATCAGTGGATTGGTATACATGTAAGGTGTTTCAGGGTTAAAGTAAGGGTGTATGTTTTGAACTACAGAGGTGCATAATGTGGATATTGTCCCGTGTGGTCAATAAACTGATATAACTGATATGGAGTATGTACGCTTCACATGTATGGGGGCGGCAACACAGACTTATTATTAGATAGGGGGGAATGAAAAGCTTCTTGTTTCATTAATGCCTCTCCTCTAACTGACTGTCTTCTGCCCCCCTCCCCCCTCCCCCCCCTCTCTCTCTCTCTGCTGGAATGTTTCATCTCTTGGTATTTTCTATTGCTATTTTCATGCTAACTGTTCTATTGATCTTACAAATGCAGCCTCACCAACCAACACTTTCTTCTTCCTCTCACCACTATTCTGTCCACCTCCCTAATGCAAGAGTGAACCAGTACCCTCAGTCATTCATTCCTTTCTCTGGTACACTCCCTGCCTCCCTGCCTCCCTGCCTCCCTCCCTGCCTGCCTGCGTCTGTATTTCCACCTTCCTATGACTTGACTACTTAAGAGGGAGGTTCTCAAGATATTTCTCCCTCACTTTGGGCTGACTCGCTAAACCTTTCAGGGGACTGGCAAATGAATGGACTTTTTATTTTCATTGTTTTTTTTTGTTTTTTTGTCCTAGGCTACCTTACCCCTCTTACAAGATAAAAAAGAGAGAGAGAGAGAGAGAGAGAGAGAGAGAGAGAGAGAGAGAGAGAGAGAGAGAACCCCAACAAACACACACACACCTCTATTGCAATTTTGAAAAAGTGTTCCTTATTATCACCATTATGCTTAATCTAGGTTACATTAGATTATTACTGCTTTAGGTTAGGTTAGGTTAGGTTAGGTTAGGTTAGGTTAGCATTGTTTGAAGTTAGGTTAGGTTTGGTTACATTAGGTTATTATTGTTTTACTTTAGGTTAGGTTAAGTTAGGTTAGGTTAGGTTAGGTTAGGTTAGATTAGGTTAGGTTTAAATCAAGTTGGTATTACATTACGTTAGGTTATTATTGTTTTACTTTAGGTTAGGTTAGGTTAGGTTAGGTTAGGTTAGGTTTAAATCAAGTTGGTATTAGGTTATGTTAGGTTAGGTTAGGTTTAAATCAAGTTGGTGTTACTTTCCCCGACCTTTATGCTGTACAATGATCTTGAGGAGCGGCCGGGCACACTGCAGGGCTTTGCGGAAGTTGTCGTCGTTGGTTATGGGCAGCAAGTCGCCGTCACGCGGGTCGGTGTAGGCCAGAACAAAGGCAATGTTGGCCAGGTGGTGCAGGTCCTCCACCAGACTGCGGAAGTCGTCCAGCCGCTCATACTTGTCTCGCTCCACGCTGAACCGGCGGAATTCAGCGTCAAACTGCGGGGGTTAGGTTAGGTTAGGTTAGGTTACGTTAGGTTAGGTTATTTTAGGTTAGTTTAGGTTAGGTTAGGTTAGGTTAGGTTAGGTTAGGTTAGGTTAGGTTAGGTTAGGTTAGGTTAGGTTAGGTTAGGTTAGGTTAGGTTAGGTTAGGTTAGGTTAGGTTAGGTTAGGTTAGGTTAGGTTAGATTAAGTTAGGTTTTGTTACTTTAGACTGGTAAAAGATGAAGTGGTTAGGTTAGGTTAGGTTAGACTGGCATAAGGTGAAATGGTTAGGTTTGGTCATAATGGCCTGGATTAGACTGGTATAAGGTTAGGTTAGGTTAGGTTAGGTAAGACTGGCCTACATTTGACTAGAGGAAAAAGAGATCAGGTTAGGTTAGGTTTTTCTTTCTTAGGCAAGAGCAGCAAGAGAAGGCCACAATGGAGCTACAAGATGGGAGGGACAGGAGGAGGAGGCAGGAAATACCACAGACAAAAGAAGAAAGAGAGCTGGTAGGGGTGGTGGTACAGGATACATTGAACCACCCAGCAGAGCACCACATAAATAAACTGTTTGGATCAACATATTATAGAAGAATGTTAGCCAATATTATTAGGGTGGCTTTCCATTACATAGATGGATAAGGATATGATGAAAAAAATGATAACCAGTATGGTACGTCCAAGATTAGAAAATGCAGCAGCAGCAGCAGCAGCAGCAGCAGCAGTGGTGGTGTGCTGTGGTCAATAAATGCAAAAAAGGATATATAAGGAAACTAGAAAGGATCCAAAGAGTGACAGCCACAAAAATGGTGCCAGAATAATAAGAGAACTAACTTATGAAGAAGACAGATTAAAAAAAGAAATGGGACTGCCAACTCTACAAGACAGAAGAGAGAGAGAGAGAGAGAGAGAGAGAGAGAGAGAGAGAGAGAGAGAGAGAGAGAGAGGGAGAGAGAGAGGGAGAGAGAGAGAGAGAGACATCTAAAAACTCTATGTAAGATAGTAAATTAGTAAATGGCATTGAAAAGCTGGAGACAAGGCAAACCTGGTGATGATGATGATGATGATGATGATGATGATGGTAAAGGTAAAGTGGGGGGCTTACGCTGTATCAGCGCGTAGCTGTGGGCGCTCATCTCCCGTCTCTTTGGCCTTTGAGCCTGTCTGTGGTGGACTAGTCCCTTACCCCGGGACATGGGGCCAGCATGAAATCCGGGTTTCCACAGTTTACCTTCCCTAGGTTGCCCGAGGTACCCATTTATCGACCAGTGAAGGATGATGATGATGATGGAGGAGGAAGAAAGGACAGACAGATGAGAGGACAGACAGACAGACAGACACTGAAGGAAGATCAGAAAGAGTCAGTGTCTAATTAAAGGACACAAGAAAATACAGTTTTCCACAACAAAGAATTGTGGGTTCTATTATAGATTAGTACAATGAACACTAGATGATTTTGACCACCGTCAGGTTGTTGTTATTACTATTTACAACATTTCCAATCGGTAAACTACCTGTCGGAAATGAATAATAACGCTGCTAAATGTCCGGGAATACAATACTGTGTCTGTCAAGTTTTTCTAAGTCCATGGGGCACAGCATCCCCCCCGGCTAGGTTAGGTTATGTGTGGTTCATGTTAGGGTTTGGTTCATTAATGAAATTTTCCTAAATTTAGGGAAATTCTTGACACTTTTAGAGAAGTTCCCGAAGATTTTTTCAGTAGGTCATATCGCTCATATCACTCACGTGCAATGTGCATCCCCTCCCAAACCCCCGAATCCCCAAAGGCCTCCAAGCTTGTTGGAGGGGTTGGGGGTGATGGTAGAGATAGGGGATAGTGTAGTAAACTATAAATTTACCAAATTGTGGACTGAACCTGGAATGAATTATTGAAAGAAGAGGAGGTTGTTGTTGTTGTTGTTGTTGTTGTTGCTGTTGTTGTTGTTGTTACAGCAACCAACACACACCAATTCAAGGAAATGTTGGATATATGGAGGTATGTATGGAGACACTAGGACACTATGAGCCCCGCTCCAACCCTCTATAATAATACAACAACAACAACAACAGATAAACACACACACACACACACACACACACACACCTTATTACTCTAAGGGATATTGCATTTCCTCATCCAAACCTAAATAAGAGAGAGAGAGAGAGAGAGAGAGAGAGAGAGAGAGAGAGAGAGAGAGAGAGAGAGAGAGAGAAACAAATAAATAAATAAAAAGACCCTTAAGAACCCCAAAATTTGAGAGCTGTGTAATGAATGATAAAAAAGAGATACATGAAAGAACAATGAAAAAATAAATAAACAAACAAATAAATAAAATACCCATTAAAACCATACATACAAGACAAATGAAAAAAAAAACAATAAATAAAAAAATACCCATTAAAAAAACATAGATACAACAGAATAGTGACAAAAAATCATAATAATAACCCAGAAAAAGAAACGAAAAAATATTAAAAAAAACAAAGCAAGTGAAGGTAAGAGAACACCCCCCTAGCCCATCTCACCTTGCTCTTCACCTCCACCAGGGCAGTCGGGGCTCTAGTTTGGGACTTTGAACTGCGCGACATTGTTCTTTCTTAATGGTTCAGGTGGTAAAACTGGTGGACGGACTGGCACGATCGCATGACCTCCCCCTCCCACTGTCCACGCGGCACTGAGGTAAACACGGATACTGTACATACTCTCCCTTCCTACCTGTTAGTGGGTCTTGTGCCAAAATGTTTTTTATGATGTTTTAGGTGAATTTGACTGGTGTTTTAATGTTTGGATAGAAATGTGTATGTTTTATTGTTATTTTTACGTGTTTCGTGGGGTATTAAAGTGCGGGTTTTGTTTTATAAGGGTGTGTTTTGAGATCATTCATTTTTTTATTTTCACGCGCTGTCATTATGAGAGAGAGAGAGAGAGAGAGAGAGAGAGAGAGAGAGAGAGAGAGAGAGAGAGAACATATGATTTGGCGCATACAACTTAGAAATTAATAAGTAATATATGAAAACACCCTTGAAAACCCCAATAATAATAATAATAATAATAATAATAAGAAGAAGAAGAAGAAGAAGAAGAAGAAAGAA
>CM035215.1:2297469-2313722 GCA_020233015.1 Callinectes sapidus | reverse complement strand
TTTTGTTAGGTTAGGTTAGGTTAGGTTAGGTTAAGAGTACTTTTGTTATGTTTAGATAGGGTTTAATTCACTTATGATTGTTAGTTCAGGTTAGGAATGTGTTTTGTTATGTTTAGATGGGGTTTCATTCACTTTGTATTGAAATGTATACTAATGTTAATCTTTTCTCCTCCTCCTCCTCCTCCTCCTCCTCCTCCTCCTCCTCCTCCTCTCTTTTTGGTTTCTTTCTTTTTCTCTTTTTTCTTCTTTTTTTCTCTCCCCTCCTCCTCCTCCTGTTCTCCTCTCTTTTCTTTTATTTCTTTTTCTCCTCCTCCTCCTCCTCCTCCCTTTTTGGTTTCTTTCTTTCTTTCCTCTTTCTTCTTTTTTTCTCTCCCCTCCTCCTCCTCCTGTTCTCCTCTCTTTTCTTTTATTTCTTTTTCTCCTCCTACTCCTCCTCCTCCTCCTTTCTTTTCCTATTTTTTCTCCTCCTCCTCCTCCTCATCCTTTCTATTCCTACTTTTCATCTCCTCTTCTTTTTCTACTTTTCCTCCTCCTCCTCCTCCTCCTCCTCCTCCTCCTCCGCAGGGGTGTACACAGTGGAAGACCAGTGGGACATGAGCTGGGCAGTCATGTCTCTAGGAATACTCCTCATCTATCACTTCCTGCCACTTCAGCTTATTGGCATGGTGAGAGAGAGAGAGAGAGACAGGGAGAGAGAGAGAGAGAGAGAGAGAGAGATTTAATGTAATCTAACCTAACTTAATCACTCAAAAGAAAATAAAGATAGAGAAAGAGAGAGAAAGTAAGATAGAGACAAAAAATTTAAAAAAGAGAGAGATAGAAAGTAAGAGACAAAAAGTAAAAAAAAGAGAGAGAGAGAGAAAGAGAGAATAAGATAGAGAGAATAATAGTAACAAAAAATAAAAGAAAGAAGAATAAAAAAATAACTAAAGCCCTGTCCACACCAGGAAACATTGTTTGCAAACAGTTTGCAAACAATGTTTCCTGTCCAGACCTGAGTTGTCGTCATGCCTGTAGTAGTTAGTGTGGAGGTTGCTGCAGCAGCAGCAGCCTCTGTATATTACTTGGCACTGTTGATTAACTCAAGAAAGGGCAAGAGAAAGAGAAAGACATGGGTAAGGAAGTTTTTATAAAAAGGAGCCTTTTATGGTGACTTGCTTCTGAAGGATTTGAGAGTGGATGGAGCAGGTTTCACCAATTTCCTTCAGATGTCCACTACTGACTTTGAAATACTTTTATGGTGACTTGCTTCTGAAGGATTTGAGAGTGGATGGAGCAGGTGTCACCAATTTCCTTCGGATGTCCACTACTGACTTTGAAATACTTTTACGGATGGTGGCTCACAAAATATCTCGAAAGGATACGAAATACAGAAAGGCCATTCCACCCTACATCAGATTGGCTATTACACTGAGGTGTCTTGCAAGTGGAGATTCCTTTACAAGCCTTAGCAGTCCTATAATATAATATTATTATAAATATAATTATTATTATTATTATTATAGATGGAGCAGGCTTTAATTTTCTTCGGATGCCCACTACTGATTCATCGTCACACACCAAACACACTGTGTTTCCCATTCTGGATGGGAAACAGATATATGTGAAATATTGTTTGCAAACTGTTTGCAAACAGTTTCCAAACAGTTTCCAAAAAGTTTGCAAACTGTTTGGAAACAATGTTTGCAAACTGTTTGGAAACAATGTTTGCAAACTGTTTGCAAACATTGTTTCCAAACAATGCTTCCTGGTGTGGACAGGCCTTAATAGAGAAAGAAAAATAAAAAAAACAAAAAAAAAACACCCCAAACCTAACCTAACAGCCCTCTCTCCCCTCTCTCCCCTCTCTCCCCTCTCTCCCACAGCTCTCCCAAGTGAACCTGAACAACATGCTCTGCCCGGCCATCAGCGACCCTTTCTATGGCCCTAACTATCGCATCGCTGCCATGCTACACCAGTCTCTGTGTGTTCCCCTCATAAGCAAGACCTTCTGCTGGGTGGCTAACTTCTTCATCACCAGGTTCCCCCCCACCAAGGTCAGGCGGCAGGAGGAGGAGGAGGAGGAGGAGGAAGGAAGAGGAGGAGGAGGAAGACAGGAGGAGGAGTGTTCTTGTATTTTGTTGTTCTTTATTATTCTTTTTGTTGTTCTTTATTCTTATTCTCTTTGTTGTTCTTTATTGTTATTCTTGTGTGTTTTGGTTTTTTGTTTCGTTTTTAGTGTGTTTTTGTATTGTATTTTGTTGTTCTTTGTTGTTATTCTTTTTGTTGTTCTTTGTTGTTATTCTTTTAGTTGTTCTTTATTGTTATTCTTTTAGTTGTTCTTTATTGTTATTCTTTTTGTTGTTCTTTATTCTTATTCTTTTTGTTGTCTTTGTTCTTATTCTCTTTGTTGTTCTTTGTTCTTATTCTTTTTGTTGTTCTTTGTTCTTATTCTTTTTTGTTGTTCTTTGTTCTTATTCTTTTTGTTGTTCTTTGTTCTTATTCTTTTTGTTGTTCTTTATTGTTATTCTTTTTGTTGTTCTTTGTTCTTATTCTTTTTGTTGTTCTTTATTGTTATTCTTTTTGTTATTCTTTGTTCTTATTCTTTTTGTTGTTCTTTATTGTTATTCTTTTTGTTGTTCTTTGTTCTTATTCTTTTTGTTGTTGTTTATTGTTATTCTTGTGTTTTATTTATTTTTTGGTTTCGTTTTTGTGTGTTGTTGTATTGTATTTTGTTCGTTATTGTTGTTGTTACTTTCTTTTTTGATTTATTAGGGCAAATGCTGGCTGTGTTAATAATTGAGGAGGAGGAGGAAGACAGGAGAAAGAGGAAGAGGAGGAGGAGGAGGGATGGAAGGGTGGGAGGGAAGAAGAGGAGGAGGAAAAGTAGGAGTTGTTGAGGTTTGATAGTGTTAGTTGGAGGAGGAGGAGGAAGGAAAACAGGTGAAGAAGGAACGGGAAGACTGGAGGAGGAGGAGGAGGAGGAGGAGGAGGGCTGTAAGAGAGGAGGAAGAGGAAGAATAGGAGGAGAAGAGGTTATTGTGTTTTCATAGTAGTAGTAGTAGTAGTGGATGGAGGAGGAAGAAGAAAAACAGGAGAAGGAGGAATACATAGGAATACATAGGAAAGAGGAGGCAAGGATAGGACAGAAGAAGCTCCTCCCCACCCACCCACCACTCCCTCCAGCATCACCCGCCAAGAAATAAAACGAAAAAATACTCCCCGATTGCTGAGAAAGGCACAATCGGGGAAATTTATATACGAAAGATGGGAAAAGAGAGAGAAAAATATATATAGAGAACTATTGTAACTAACACTTTCGCCACCACCACCACCACCACCACTGCTACTCATACTACCACCACCACCACTACCACTACTACTACTACTACTACTACTACTACTACTACTACTACTACTACTACTACCACCGCTACCACCACCACCCCCACCACTACTAATACTAACACCACCACCACCGCTACCACTACCACTACTACTACTACTACCTAAAAACTGGAAAATAAAATAAAATAAAATAAAATAACATAAAATAAAATAAAATACAAATAAAAAGTTGAGAAGTCACATTCTTTGTACTGCTTGTCTAATTTCTTCTTGAAAGTGGCTGCTGTTTTGGCCTGGACGACAGACGCTGGTAGCTTGTTCCAGTATTCACCTACGCGGATGTTAACACGTTACCTGCATCTTGGTACACATGTGTACCACTGCTTGATGGCATTACTTGATGGCGAGTTGGTACACCGATGCTACAAAAATGAGTTCGCAGAAATATGTTTTTTAGATAGTTTTTCTTCTTTGCAAATGTAGATAGACCATGTTTTTGACTTTCATACAATAGGAAATGAGATGAATAAGTGAAAATTAATACACATCAATATATAACCGAATTTATTTCCAATGTAATACGTTGAGACTCCAGAACATGAAATTGAGTTTAATTTCATGAGTAAAAGTAAGAAATCATAAGGAAAAATACAATATTCCACATAGAACTGAAAATATGACATTGAAAACATATAAATTGATAGAAAAAAACTATATATGTGACAAAATGCAATATAATCAACCTTACTATATGAATTTGTATCTATAGCTAACCAAAAGAAAATTGACATTATTGCTGTAACTCCTTTGAACAATACCAAACATTGTTTTACACTGTGGAATCTTTCCTTTGCTAGAATTAATGTTAAATAAATAAATAAATATATCTATCTATCTATCTATCTATCTATCTATCTATATATATATATATATATATATATATATATATATATATATATATATATATATATATATATATACATATGAAGATAGGAAGAAATTTGTGGCATACCAACAATTCCCATGTATATAATTATACCAAGAAATTTTTTAATTTCTTTTCTTGTAGTTGGTATCGATGAAATTAACCACCTTGACCTTGTCAGAGGTGCTGCATTTATTTTTTGTTGGGCATATATATTTGTCTCAGTAACTATTGTGTTCAAAAGAGCATCAGTTATGAATAATTCATACATGTCAGAAGGTTCTGGTTTTCCCGTTATCGAATTTACTTGAGGCATAATGACAAGTTCTTCTTTAGCAGCGAAGGCATAGATAGCAACGCTGTGTAGAAGAAACAGGCCCCCATCCCTGTACAGGTGCAACATTACTGCCAGGTGTAAAATGATCTGTTTCATCTGCTTCATCATCTTCTGTCTCTCTTTCTGCTACATCTGTTCCATTGTCTTCTGTGTCTCCTGATTCATCACTTTCTTTACTGCTGCTTGGATTCACTCACATTGGAGGGAATGAAATCTTCATCAGAGTCTCCTTGTTCAATATCACCATAGAATGATGACGGATTCATTTTCTGCAAACAAAACACATAAAGTCAACAAATCACCCACATGAAAACAAAATTGAGTAGGATTTCTATACTAAATGTAATAAATTTCATTCATACTAATACCAGTGTGATGTATAGGAACTTATTGTCATATATTCACTTGGAATTAAGTAGCCCTTGGTGGTACCCGAGTGGCGCAACCCGCAATGGAAGAATAACGTATTGTAGTATAGCGAGTGAGGCTACTGGTGGTACAATTGTGAGTTGTACACCGGTGGACCACTCCGCTGCTATAGGAGAAGGAAATATTGTGATAAAGCGAGTTGGCCCACTTTTATGATAGCATAGGAGTCAGTTGGGTGTAAGGGAGGTGTTTTCACCCTCGTAGCTTCACTGTGACTGATGTGAGGAGACCGTTTTCAATGTTGCCGCGATGGAGGAAAAGTTTGGTGTTGCCATGACGCGGGTAACGTGTTAAAGAAGTTTCTTCGTAAATCCGTATTAAATCTTTTTCCTTTAAGTTTCCAGCCGTTATTTCTGGTTACCGAGGTCGAGAGCTCAAAAAAGCTGTTCGTAATTTACCTTATCTATATTATTAAGTATTTTAAAAGTTTCTCTGAGATCACCTCGGATACGACGATCTTTTAGGGAGAACATATCCAATCTTTTTAGCCGCTCTTCATATGTCAAACTACGAAATCCTGGGATGAGTTTGGTAGCTCGTCTTTGCACGCTCTCCAGTTTTTTGATGTCTTTTTCAAAATGCGGCGACCAGAACTGAACCTACTTTTAGTTTTTCGTTATCGGGACCCCTAAAAATATCGTTCGCGGTTGGTAAGGACGATGTGTCTTCCTTGATAAAAACGCTATGAAAAAAGTTGTTTAAAATTTCTGCCATGTCTTTGCAGTCGCTAACGAGCGTGTTATTGCTATCTTTAACGGGCCCAATTTTCTCTTTAATAGTTTTTTTACTGCGAATATAGTTAAAGAACACTTTAGGATTTACTTTCGCTTCTTTTGCTATGTTTATTTCGAGATTGCGTTTGGATTTTTTTATCTCTCTCTCACAACGTCTTTTGATGTTAACATATTCCATGTAATCATCGTATGATTTGGTTTGTTTATATTTTGCGTATAAGTTCTTTTTCCTGGTGAGGATTTGCTTTATGTTCTTTGTCATCCATCGAGGGTTTTCCGTGCTATTTAATCGTTTCTTTACTTGAGGCATCCATTTACTCTCTGTTTCAAGAAGAATGTTTGTGAGGGTTGAACACATATGTTCTGTGTCATCATTTGCAAAAGCTGTTTGCCAATTTATTTTCTGTAATTCCGATTTAAGTCCTGGTATGTTGCCTTTTTTATAGTTGGGGACTAAAAGTGCATTTTCTTTTACATCAACCTCACAGTTGATATCGCATCGTATTATTTTGTGGTCACTATTTCCTAATACTTCACCCACTTCGCATGTATTTATTAAGTCGCTATCTGATGCTAAAACGATGTCCAAGATGTTGTTATCTAATGTGGGTTCTCTCACAAACTGTGACAGGTAAAGTTTTTTTACAACTTTGAGTAGTCTGGATCCCTCATTATTGGATGTTAAAATTTTCCAATTAATATGTGGTAGGTTGAAATCTCCACATATGATACACGTTTTTGTTCTCGTTATCGCTTCTATTTCGTTAAATAGTATCTCGTCGTTTTCTGACGTCATTTTAGGAGGTCGATAGATGGTAGCAACTATTATATGTTTTCTATTTATTTCAAGTTTGACATATACTGATTCGTAAGCAGTACTGTTTGCTTTGTTAATCTCAATAGCGCTGATGCTATTTTTTATATACAATATAACTCCACCTCCTCTTTTATTTTCTCTACAATTTAGAAACATATTGTAGCCAGGTATACTTATTTCGGCAATTAGGTGCTTGCCACTGATATTTAGCCATGTTTCAGTGATGCTAATAATATCAGGAGAAGAAGGAAGAGGAAGAAAAACAGGAGGAAGAAGAGGAGAGTTATTGTGAGTGTTTATAGAAGGAGGAGGAGGAGGAAGAAGAGGACTGATAGAGGAAGAGGAAGAAGAGGAGGAGGATAAGTTATTGTGTTTTTATAGTAGTAGATGGAAGAAGAGGAAGAAAAACAGGAGGAGGAGGAGGAGTTATTGTAAGTTTTTATAATGTTAATTGGAGGAGGAGGAAGAGGAGATATTGTAGTAGTAGTAGGAAGAGGAGGAGGAAAAAGAGGGTTGGTAGAGGAAGAGGAGGAGGAAGGAGGAAGGAAGGCAGGATGAGGAGACTTATTGTGAGTTATATTTGTAGGAGGAGGAGGAGGAGGAGGAAGAGGAAAACGAGGAGGAGGAGGAGGAGTTATTGTGAGTTTTTATAGTAGTAGTAGGAGGAAGAAGAGGAGTAGGAGGAAGAGGTGGAAGAAGAGGAGGAGGAGGAGGAGGAGTAGTTATTGAGTTTTTATAGTAGTAGTAGTAGGAAGAAGAGGTGGAAGAAGAGGAGGAGGAGGAAGGGGAGAAAGAAAACCTAACCTAACCTAACCAGACATTAAAAAAGAAAGAAGAAAACAAATGTATGATAGAGAAAAGAGAAGAAGGAGGAAGAGAAAGAGGAGTAGGAGGAGGAAAAGAAAGAGGAGGAGGAGGGAGAGGAGAAAGAAAACATAACCAAACATTAAAAAAAAATTAAGAAAACAAAAAGAGAAGGAGGAAGAGAAAGAGGAGGAGGAGGAGGAGGAAGAGAAAGAGAAAGAGGAGGAGGAGGAGAAAGAAAACATAACCAGACATTAAAAAAGAAAGAAAACAAATGTATGATAGAAAAAAGAGAAGAAGAGGAGGAGGAGGAGAAAGAGAAAGAGGAGAAAGAGAAAGAGGAGGAGAAGGAGGAAAGGAAAGAGAAGGAGGAGGAGGAAGAGGAGAAAGAAAACATAACCAGACATTAAAAAAGAAATAAAACAAAAAAATACGAAGATGAAGAGGAGGAGGAGGAGGAGGAACAACAACAACAACAACTAACACCCCCCCCCCCTCTCTCTCCCCCCCAGATCAAAGACACCCTTGCCTTGGATGTCACAATGAGCGGGTATGACCAACGAGGTGACCTGACCTACACCCCCCCTCCCTCCCCCTCCACCACCCCCCCGCCCCCCACGGCCAAGGGGGGGCGGGAACAACAGGGTGGTGGTGGTGGTGGTGGGGGTGGGGGTTTAACGCACAGAAGATCAAGAAGTGAGGTTTATTTGAATGGGGGTAGCTTGTAGAGAGAGAGAGAGAGAGAGAGTGAGTGAGTGTGTGTTTTTTGTCTTCCTTTAGATTGTGTTTATGTATGTTTGTGTGTTTTTTCTTTTTTCTCTCTCTTTTTCTCTAATTTATCACGTTTCAGTTTTTTCAGAGAGAGAGAGAGAGAGAGAGAGGAAGAGAAAGATGAAGATTAAACAACAATAACAATAACAAAAAACACGAAAACAACCACCGAACATAAAACAAACCACAAAAAAACAAACACAATAAATTACCACAACAAAAAACAACAATACAAACAAATAACAAATAAA
The DNA here is from genome assembly GCA_020233015.1 of Callinectes sapidus. Taxonomy (NCBI): domain Eukaryota; kingdom Metazoa; phylum Arthropoda; class Malacostraca; order Decapoda; family Portunidae; genus Callinectes; species Callinectes sapidus. The sequence goes on along the minus strand of CM035215.1, from coordinate 2,305,327 downwards.
ATAACATTAAAACTATCAATGTCGACAAAATAGAGACGCGTTGAAAGAGAGAGAGAGAAGTAGTTAAGTGATGGTGGTGGTAACTACTACTACTACTACTACTACTACTACTACTACTACTACTACTACTACTACTACTACTACTACTACTACTACTACTACACACCAAACAACAACAACAACAACAACAACAACAGCAACAATAATAATAAGGTAAATATAAACGATGTTATTTTGGGTTATTAATATTTCTCTCTTTTTTCCTCTTTCTCTTCTTTTTTTCTGTTAATTATTAAAAAAAATGTATTATTAGTTTTATTAAAGAGAGAGAGAGTGTGTGTGTATGTATGTATGTATGATAATTCTAATAATACCATCAATAAATGTCAAATAATGAAGTAATTAGAATATAAATAATAGAAAGTGAATTAATGATGATAATAATAATGAATAAGAATTTAATTGTATATAAAAAAGTAATATTTGTACATTTTTAATAGGAATTGATGGAAATACTTGGAAGATTTGTTTATTTATTTTATTTTTATTTTTTTTAATGTGTAATGTAATTTTGATATTTGTGAAAGAAATAATAATGAAAATTGATGAAATATATTTGAAAAGTTGAAAAAAGGGAAAAAAAGATAAATAGAAAGAAAAGAAAAAAGATAATATAAAGAAAATCAAATAGAAATGTTTTGAACTATATTTGAATTTGTAATATTTGAAGAAGAAAAAAGTATTAAGAAAAGATTTGTTTGTTTTTTGTATGTGTGAAAATATTTTGATGTTAGAGAAAGTAATAATAATGAAAACTGATGATGAATATTTAGAAAGATGTTAAAAATGGTAAAAATAAATGGAAAAAAGATAGAGAAAAGAGTTAGTTAGTTTAAAAGAAATGTTTTTTGACTATATGAATTTGTAATACTTGAAGGAAAGAGTACTAAGAAGATTACATTATATTAAAGTTTATAACACTGAAAATAAAAGAATTGTGAAAGAAATACTAAAAATGTTGGAACTGTTCTTGAAGTTTATAAAATTTAGGAAAAAAAGAGATGAATATATAAAAAAGGAAAAATGTAATTAAAAGTTTGTAATATTGAGAAAGTTAATTGTGAAGGAAATGCTGAAAAAATATATTTGCATTTATATCATTAAAAAAAGAAAAAGAATATTAAAACCAGTAAAAAAAATTGTATTAATGAAGGAAAAGTTAATTCATTGTAAAGGAATAACTGAAACATATGAAATATTGAGAAAAATAATATTGTGATGGAAAATTTAAGAGCAATTGTTAAGAAAAATGTCAAATAAAAAGATAAATAGATAACTAAAGGAGGAAATAACTAAATAAAGGAGAAATTGCAGAAATATTATTAAGGAAACACAAATATTTATAAGTTTGCAATAATAAATAAGACAATAAAAAAACCCATTTACATTACCACACAACAAAAATACAAAGGTTTATTTTTTTCTAATTTTTTGGGGATATATGAAACTGTTATTGTAAAAAAAGAATGATAAATTAAATAATAAGGTAATGAAAATAGATAAACGTTAAGAATATATATATATATATATATAATTAATCTGTGTGTGTATTTGTGAAGTAAACTAATATGGTGTGCATGATCCAAATAAGTGAAAAAAAAAAATAGTAATGTAGATTATTCAAAGGAGAGAAATATATGATAGAAAAATAATAAAATAAATAATAGAATGTTTATGATTTTGTAATAGAGAGGAAGATGGTGTTTAGAGAAGTGTTTGAAACTGTAGTGAATGTTTTTAATGGCATGGAATGAAAGAGTGTGGTATGCATGACAGGAGAAAATAATGGAATGATATGAAATATATACACACTGAATGAGAATATAAATGAAAGAAAATGTATTGATCTGATTTTGTTATAGAGAAAAAGATGGTGTTTAGAGAGATGTTTGAAACTGTACTGAATGTTTTAACGCTTAGTGGAATGTTGGAATGAAAGAATGCGATATGATTCAAATGAGAGAAATACATGATAGAAAAAGAAGTAAATAATAGAAGTTTTAATATGATTTTGTAATAGAAAAAAAAGAAAGAAAAAGTAAATGATCAGAGAAATGTTTGAAATGGTAATACATTTTCACGCTAAGTTTATAATAGTAAAGTAAAGCAACGAGATATACATGACTCAAATAAAATAAATGCACAAATAATAGAAAAAAATGATAATACTGAAATTCATAATGTGATTCTGTAATATAGAAAGAAAAAAAAAGATGATTAGAAAATGTTTGATTGATAACTGCTTTTTATACTAAGTTTGTAACATTAGAAGGAAAATATTGATAATCCTAGAATTTTTAATATGATTTTTGTAACAAGGGAAGGAAGTATTTAGAGTATGTTTGTGATAATTACTGAATAATTGCAACGTTTGTGATATTAGAAGAAAGTTATGATCTAATAGTGTGATTTTGTAATAGAGGTAAAGTAGATTAGAGAATATTTGAAATGACTTAACTTTGGATACTAAATTTGTAATATTAGAAGAAAGAAAAGTAATAAGACTAAAGGGAAAAAAAAGTTTGTGATATTAAAGATTGATAAATAATAAAGAAAAACTCAATTAGAGAATGTTTGAAATAACTGAACTTTTTGCGCCAAGTTTGTGATATTCAAAGAAAGAAAAGTGATAAGACTATAGAATTTTTTGTGATGAGAAAGAAAACTGATAAACAATAAAGAAAGAAAGAAAACTGATAAACAATAAAGAAAATAGATGATTGGAGAATATTTGAATAGAAAAATAACCAAGTTTTAACACTGAGTTTGTAATATTAGAAGGAAAAAATATATTGAAGAAAAGAAAACTTGATATAGTAAAGAAAGTTGATAAATAATGAAGAAAATAGTTAATTAGAGAATGTTTTAAATAATAACTGAAGTTTTTACCCTAACCTTGTACTATTTGAAGAAAAAACAACCAAGTAATAAGACAAAAGGAAAGAAAAATACCATAAGAGTGTATCAATAAAATAATTTGTATGCATTAGGCTGTGTGATGGAATAAGTTAAGAATGTTGTTTATACTGACAGAGTGATAGAGTGGGAAGGGAAATAAATAGTTGAGTGGCTGATTACTTGTACCGTTACCTCAAAGAATCCTGATACCCCTTGTGTTACTTACCGTCAAGATGTGGCAACACTGCAGAGTTAGCTTGATTAAATGTTTCTAATGGTTTCAAGATTGGTCATCCACTCTGGGTAATGTCTCTCAAATGGGTGGGCTTTCAGATAGGAGGTCTTCATTACACTGTCTCTTTTAGCCCATAAATTGCAGTAAAAAGCTCAAGTTGTTTTAAAAGAGACTCTGAGACAGTATTAATAGAGTTTCTGATGTTTGTTATGGGTTGATATTATGATCTTTGCTTCATTTTTCATTATTTATTAGCAGTGTGTGTGTGTGTGTGTGTGTGTGTGTGTGTGTGTGTGTGAGTGAAAGGTTCATTGGTAAATCTATATTGGTAACTCTTAACAAATCTATATTGGCCAATCTTAATAAATCTTATATTGGTAAATCTTGACAAATCTTACAGAGTGAAAGGTGGTATAGTTGGTGGCCTGGGTTAGAATCCTTGCCACACCTAATTGTCCAGTGGGAGATGTAGCGCCCTTCTGTTAGTCAACCCTAGTGGTGCCATATGACCTAAGCTGTTGTGGCATCTAATGGAATACTCTTTTTTATTTACGGAATTAAATAGTTACTCTGACCGAAAAAAAAAACAATGTAATTCAAATATTTGTATGACCATATTTAGCTTAGTGGTGTTAAATTTGCCCAGTCAACAGATATTCATTTAAACGTTTGGAGTTTATCATTTTTCACTTTTAAATTTGTATATACCGGGAAAAGTAGACAATATTAATTAAACCTTTTGCCACTTCTTGATGCTAAATAACTGATTGGGATATTGTGACCCCATATTAACAGGTATTCTTAAGACAGTAAATCTCTCTTAGACAAAATTTTAGTCTTATAATTCATCTTAACCTGAAAGTGGTGTTGTGGGTTATCCTTTATCATCACCAGCACATTTGAAGTTGGTGATGACGTTGGCTAAAGAACAACACCAATATGAGGTTAATATGGATTGTAACTCTAGAAATTTGTTGAAGAGAAATGTACAGAGTTAATAATCAATGTTAATGTGAGTGTCTATAGTTCTTTGAGGTAAGTGTTCTCTGTTTGTGATGGTTAGTGAGGTGGTGGTGTGGTGTGGCAGAATTAGTTAAGGGTTTTGTAATGTTGATGATAGACTTGTTGGTGAAATTTTTTGAATATTCCTATTTGTAACGGAGAATAGTTCAGGATTTTCAGACATTTCAATTTGTAATGGAAAAAATCTGTATTAGTTGAGAATTCTTAGATATTTGAATTTGTATTGTAGGTCAGAATTTTTTAACTTTTCAATTTGTAAAAGGAAAATAAAACGGATTATTTTTAAACAAGAAATCTATATTAGTTGAGAACTAGTAGATATTTAAATTTGTAATGAAAAGTAGATGAGATTTTTTAAACATTTGAATTTGTAACGGAAAAAAACTAAATTATTTTCGAACATTTGAATTTGTAACAGAAATAGTTGATAATTTTAAGATTTGAATTTTGTAACTGAAAAATAGTTGATAATTTTGAAACATTTGAATTTTGTAACTGAAAAATAGAGAGAATTCTTTGATATTTTAAATTTGTAATGGAAAAAATAGATGATAATTTTGAAACATTTGAATTTGTAACTAGATGAAAAAAGTTCATAATTTTTCAACACCTAAGTTCATAACAGAAAAGAGTAGATAATTTTGAAAGTTTTGAATTTTGTAACAGAAAAAAGAGAATTCTTAGATATTTTGAATTTGTAACGGAAAAAGTAGATAATAATTTTGAAATATTTGAATTTTTGACTAGAAAACAAAATTAGATAATTTTTAAACATTAATTTACAACAGAAAAGTAGACAATTTTGCAATACTTGAATAAAGTGTTAATAATTTTTCAAACTTTTAAATTTGTAACGGAAAAAAGTAGACGATTTTAAAATAATTGAATTTTATAACTAGGAAACAAAATGAATATAGTTAATTAATAACCTCTCAAACCACATTAATTTTTAACGCCACCTTTTGTATCAATGTATAAAACGGAACCAATTTTTTGTATAGACGTCTTGTGCCTTCGTAAACTTTATTTTTCTCAACTAAAAATATAAAAAAAATAACAATAATAATTTTTCCATATATAGTTTTTTCATAGTGAATTTTGTATACAGGAATAGAAAAAAATAGAAAAAAAACCCCTTCATGTTGACATTTTAACGTACATGTGTAGAATAGATAATTGTGATAATGTTTGTATATGCGTGTGTACGTGTGTGTACGTGTGTATGTGTGTGTGTACGTGTATATGTGCGCTTGTATATGTGTGTTTGTGTGCGTGTGCGTGCGTGTAGGCGTGCCAAACTGGTTATTCTTAATGATTCTCTCCGTGTTCTTTAAAAGTGTGTTCAATAAATGATTAAAAAGGAATTAAATGTGTGTGTGTTTGTGTGTTCTCTTTCTTGTAGTAGTGGTGGTGGTGGTGGTAGTGTTAAGAATTATGGGTAATATTTCCTTCTAAAAATAATGATAGTCTATTCATTTTTGTTTTTATTTGACTTTTTTTTTTTTATTGTAGGTGGTGGTGGTGGTGGTGGTAGCGTTAAGAATTATGGGTAATATTTCCTTAAGATAATGATAGTCTATTTATTCATTTTTGTTTTTATTTGACCGTTTTTGTGTATTTTTGTTTTTTGTTTTTTGGTTTTTAATATATATGTGTCTTTATATTCAATTGTTGTCTTGAGGTTCATTGGAAATTGATAGAGAGAAAGATAGATTTTTTTGTTCGTTGTTTTAAAAGCTTCATAGGAAATTTGATAGATAAAGAGATAGAAAGATTGATGTAAGTTGTCTTAAAAGCTTCTTAGAGAATTGATAGATAAACAGAGATAGAATTAGATATATGAATAGATATAGGTAGATAGAAAGGTTGATGTTAGTTGTCTTCAAAGCTTCATAGGGAATTGATAGATAAACAGATATAGAATTACATAGATGAATAGATATAGATAGATAGAGAGATAGAAAGATTGATGTCCGTTGTCTTTAAGCTTCATAGAGATAGATAGATAAATAAATAGATATAGATACACAAAATACACACACACACACACATTAGGGAAAAAAAAGACATTATAAACACCAATATAGAATTTAATATATGTATAAAGAAAATAATAATGATCACAAACTTACCAAAAGAAGAAAAATCTTAACTCCACAATAGAAAGAATAAGATATCAATTTATATTTATTAATTACTAGTTATGTAATCGGTATCACATTAGTAATTATCATATATACAAGAGAGAGAGAGAGAGAGAGAGAGAGAGAGAGAGAGAGAGAGAGAGGCGAATTACATTACAACCCTAATAATAATAATAATAGTAATAATAATAATAATGTAGATATGTATACAATCTAAGGATAATTCACGTACTTATGTATATATAGAAGAATTATATGTATACAGACTTAGAATACATGAACGTCCACACACACACACACGCACACACACACACACGCACACACACACGCACATATATAAAAACCTCCACTAACCCAAACGTCAATAATAACTTTTAATAACATGTCTGGACAGGTTATGTATGTATGTATGTATGTATAATAATTATCTCCCTATGTATTAAGAGTGTTTCTGGTTTTAGTTATCAAAAATGCGGTACACAAATACATATTATACAAAACTATGTATGAGGGGGCCAACCTACACGGACTGATATAGAAAATGGGAGGCTACAGTGGCGGTGGGGGCGGGGCGGGGTAAGATAGAAAATTGTTCACTAATAGGGTAGACTGTGATATTTGTGTGGTTTGACTGACTGTGGGAGGGAAGAGGAAGAGGAGGAGGAGGAAAGGAGAAGAAAGGAGGAGGAGGAGAAGAGAAGAAGAGGAGGAGGAGGAAATGGGGAAGAGTAGGAAAAGGAAAAGAGAAGAGAGGAGGAGGAGGAGGAGGAGGAAAAAAGGAAAAGAAAAGAGGAGGAGGAGGAGGAGGAAGAAAAGAAAAGAAGGAGAAGAGAGGAGGAGAAAGAAAAGAAGAGAAATGGAGGAGGAGGAAAAGAGAAGGAAAAGAAGAGAAGAAGGAAGACAGAAGAGGAGAAAGGAAAAAAAATATAAGCGAGTTTAGTTAAAAGATGAAGAAAGGAAATAATAAAGAAGAGAAATAGAAGAAGAGGAAGAGGAGGAGGAAGAAAAAGGGATAAGGAACAAAGACCAAGAAAAAAAAAAAGGAAATGAATTAATGAATAGTTAAAATAATAGTACCTTAACCTAAATAATAGTCAGTAATAATAGTAACTTGACGTAATAATAGCAATAAATAGGTTAGGTTACGGATAGTTGACAGCCATAACCACGATCATAATAGTCAATAGTAATAGTTAAAGTAATAGTAATAGTAACCTAATGATAGTTAATAGTAGATAGTAGTAATAATAATAGTAGATAGTTGATAGCCATAACCACAGTCATAATAATCAACAGTAATAGTGAAAGTAATAGTAATCTAACCTAATAATAGTTAATAGTAGATAGTAGACAGTAGTAATAGTAGATAGTAAATAGTCCTAACCACAGTCATATAATCTACTACTACTACTACTACTACTACTACTACTACTCTGATAGGGATGGAATAGTAATACATTGAATAGTGATGTGTTAGTTAATTATCGTACACTCTATA
>CM035215.1:2270865-2287299 GCA_020233015.1 Callinectes sapidus | reverse complement strand
ATTACTGGGAGAGAGAGAGAGAGAGAGAGAGAGAGAGAGAGAGAGAGAGAGAGAGAGAGAGAGAGAGAGAGAGAGAGAGAGAGAGAGAGAGAGAGTTTTATTTTTTACTATTTACCTAACTTTATCTAACCTAATTTTACTACTACTACTACTACTACTACTACTACTACTAACTTCAGAGAGAGAAAGAGAGAAGGGGGGTAGTAGTAGTAGGATAAATTAACAAAAAAGAATGATAAAATAATAATAATAACAACAACTACCTACTACTACAACTACTACTACTACAACTGCTACAACAACTACTACTACTACTACTACTACTACAACTACAACACTCACTTATGCGTTGCCAGCGTGCCACCCAACTATCCTTAGGGCTCATCAGTGCTATAAACCTGCAAAAAAATAGACCTTAGTAGCATTATAACACACACACACACACACACACACACACACACACACACACAAAGAACTATGCTAATTGTGTGGCATTACAGAGCGATACCAATAACATCTGTGAAAGGAGACAGAAGTTGAAATAAGGCATACTTCTCTGCACCAACACTGTCATATGATAGAGAGATGGGTGAAATGAACAGAATCCTAACCTAACCTAACCTAACCTAACCTATCCTAACCTAATCTAACCTAACCTAACCTAATCTAACCTAACCTAACCTAAAATCAACAGAAAGGTTATATACTGAGCTGGGGATGATCTTAACCTAACCTAACCTAACCTAAGATCAAGAGAAGAGTTAGAGAGAATTTTGTTTCGTAACTCTGAATATCTCATTGGTAAATCAGAACATTTCATTCGTAACTTTGGAAATCCATAAATAGAGTGTCTGTCAATCAAGGAACTGGTGTGAAGAAGGAAAGAGAAGGAGAGGGAGAGAAAGAAAGAAAAATACACACACACACACACAAGAAAGATAAAAAAAAACAAAAAAAACTGAAATATAAAAGATAAACACACACACACACACACACACGTACACACATACACTCACCCATCAAAGTTGGAGGAGGTGCAATCAAACACATTATCTCTGTTTCCCTTCATCCTTAAGAATTCATCGCAGTTGTCGCAGCCGTCAGTCTCAAACATCTCCACTGTCTGTTGGAGAGAGAGAGATAGAGAGAGATTAGTGTTTATTTACTCTTACGATTACTTACCATACCTTAAACCAACTCTTTTTAAACAGGTGTTATGTCTGGCCATGGTGGGGTGGGGGGTGGGTGGGCTGGGGGTGGCTTAACTTACATTCCTCACTTCCTTCTCAATGTAAACCTTCTTCCTAATCACATTTTGAAACGTTCCCCCACACCCACGCCACCTCCACCATTTTCACAAGACTTAATCAATATTTACACAAGTTTTTTTTAAGTCTAAAGCTTCTTTCTTATCTCTCCCGATCCACGAGACCCTAAAAAACTTGATAATTTCAGTTAATTTTTACTTGAACACCAGTTTGTTTCAAGATGGCTTTTCCTCCTCTTCCTTCCTTCCATCAGTTATTGCAGCTTTTCTTCCTCCTCTTCCTTCCTTCCTTCCTTCCTTCATACCATCACTAATAGCAGCTTTCCCTCCCCTTCCTTCCTTCCTTCCTTCATACCATCACTAATAGCAGCTTTTCCTCACCTCCCTTTCTTCCTTCCTTCCATCAGTTATAGTAGTTTTCCCTCCCCTTCCTTCCTTCATACCATCACTAACAGCAGCTTTCCCTCCCCTCCCTTCCTTCCTTCCTTCCTTCCATCAGTTATAGTAGTTTTCCCTCCCCTTCCTTCCTTCCTTCATACCATCACTAATAGCAGCTTTCCCTCCCCTTCCTTCCTTCCTTCCTTCATACCATCACTAATAGCAGCTTTCCCAACTGAGTAATTTGACCCCCATACATAACTGGCGCAAATAAACTATAATGGGGCGATACAGACTACCCTTTGTGGCCAGCAGCAGCAGCAGCAGCAGTGATGAATGATGCTCTAAGCTAACACATCACCACACCAACCTAACCTAATCTGCTGGCGGGGCGGGGTGGGTGGGGGGGGGAGTCAAATCTAGCCCTGGGATGCTGCTGCTGCTGCTGCTGGTCTATGTACCTCCCCGCGTCCCGGAAATTGTGTAAATCTTCAAAAATGTGTGTATCGCCATTATAATTGATTTGCGCCAGGTACTTATGGGAGTCAAATTACTCAGTAGGGAAAGCTATAACAGAAGACAAGAAGGAAGAAAGGAAGGGTAGGAAAAGCCAACTGGAGAGACTGGTGTTCAAGGAAAATACTACCCTAATTTCTTTTTTTCCCCTCCATTCTTTCCCCTTTCCTGCCTTCACCTCTCTCTCTTCCTCTGCTGCTGCTGCTCCTCACCTTGACCAGCGAACACACCAGACAGGCCCGCAGGTTTCTGAGGTCTTTGGGCACATTTTCCATGATTGCAGCCAGACAACGACAACAGCAGCAACCTCAGAAACAAAGATAAACAGCAGCAGGGAGTGATCTTGAATTCTTGATCTTGATGCTACAGGTGGGAGCTGTAAGGATTATTAATATTATCCTTAGCTGGGTGGCCTTCAGATCGGTAATTCCTGTAGAAGACAGAAAAAAAACCCTCAAACAGAAAGAAAAAGGAAAAGCAGTATCTTGCACATATTAATTTTCCCTACTTTTGCCATGTCACATTTTCTCCATAAACTCCTTCAATCATCTTTTCATTCGTCTCTCTACACCAACAGTCCCAGCAGCAGCAGCAGCAGTAGCAACACCATTCATTCCCTTCCTCCTGTCTTCTCCACTCTCTCATCCCAACTATGCCCTAACTCACTCACTCACTCACTCAGAATCACTTGCATCATCATCATCATCATCTCCTCCATCATCCTGTCTGTCTGCAGCTGGCACACTTTGCTGCGGGACTCACTCAGACCATCTATATTATCTCCCCCTCACATCCATACATTGTGCTGTTCTGTACGTATAGCTTGGAAGAGAAGGCCACCACCACCACCACCACCACCCAGGCTGCCATCATACCACCTCTCTCATACATTGGGGTGTCTTTCTCCTTGTACTACCTCATTCATTCTTTCTTCCTCATTCTACTCATTTCAAAGCTTGCGTGAACCTTTTGTAGTTTATCTATGGGTTATCGAAGTAAAGTACTACTCGTAAAATATTAAGACGACAGGATATGTGCAGTGTTGTAACTATAACGATATTGTAGAGGATTGGGTTATATCTTTCTAATGGTGGTGCTCTGAAAACTTTTGGGCCAACGAACATACAGCAGCCTCAGTCAGTTAGTCAGTCAGTCAGGAGGGGCAGAAATGTCTCCACTACTGTAGTAAATACTGAGTAGAAAGCCATCACTGGTGGTATTCTAACGTCTTCTGTGAGGAGAAACATGGAAATATGCGACTACTTTTTGCTCCCAGTGCGGGTAGACATGACTTACGATCGGCCTTGTTCCTTCCTGATATTAACGTGTTTTTTCTTTCGCTAATTTGCTTTAATGTGACGTTTATGGGGTTATATACATATTTATGTATTGTCTGTCTATGTTCTTTGCATATTACATACTCGATTTCTTAGCTGTGTCAAGAGAAACATGGAAATATACGACTGCTTTTTGCTCCGAGTGCTGGTAGGACTACCAGTCGGCCTTGTTTCTTAATTCATTTTCGCGTTGTTTTCATTAATTCGCTTTACTTTGACGTTTATGGGGTTATACATTGATTTATCTATTGTTTATCTATGTTCTTTGCATATTACCTACTCGATTTCTTAGCTGTGTCAAGAGAACCATGGAAAAATACGACTACTTTTTGCTCCGAGTGCGGTAAACATGACCGTCAGCTTTGTTCCTTCCACTTATTTCACGAGTGTTTTCTTTCCCCAATCAAGTTAATTTGTGGCGTTTATGGGGTTATGTATATTCCTCCATTATCTATCTATGTTCTTTGCATATAACCTGCTCGATTTCTTAGCTGTGTCAAGAGAAACATGGAAAAATCAATCACTTTTTGGCAGCTGTTAAAACAATATGCTAGTTCCAGGCCAGCCATGAGGGTGGGGTGTGGGGTGTCCGGGACGGAGGCGAGTCAGTGTGTTCTGGGGTAAGGTACGGGGAACTGCACTGGGTTTAACCTATTGAAAAGCCTCAGGATGAACGGATACAGACGATTTTTACCTGAAGAACAGTCTATTTAAAGTAAATAACGGTATTTCACGATGTTTTTGACACTGTAGTGGCGTATTAAGACGATCTTTACCTGAAAGAGAAAGTTCAAGTGGCCACCGGGAGTTCACGAGTGTTTTTGAGTGGTTTTGATGGCAGAATAAGAAGACTGCTAGTTTATTCAGTGTCCAAGTCATCTAATTCCTGCATTGAAGCTGCAAGATGGAGTAACAGATAGTGGATTGTGCTATTACACCCACTACCCTTGCCGTGTGTCAAGATATATGTAAGGTGAGTCACCATCCCCCACCCGCGGCGCCATCTTGGATTCTTATTTTATCGGTCATTTTAAGCCATATCTCTCAATCATTACAGGCTCATCTTGCCACAGTATGCAGCCATGGTACTAAGCTTTCATATGAGCCATTCAGACATAGCTTTCGTGGTCAAGTTTAAGTTTAATGAAGGTGGGAGTGAGATAGGAGGGGGGGCCGTACCCCACCACGGAACCTCCGCCAGCTGGCTCATATATCAGGATATTGTCTTCGTTTCTGGACTGTTTATTTGGGGTCAATAGTCAAATTTAACGCTTTCTATGAATACTGCAGCGTGTTTCAAGTGATTTGCGTGCGTGAAAGAGGGGGAGATCGCTGTGATTGGCGTTATCAGGGAGGTAAATAAGGAAGAATTTTTGCGCTAAATTTCTTGGGACGCCAAATGCACTTTTTTATTTGAGGCTGTATCAAGTTGTTATTAATTGTAAGAGGTAGTCCATATACAATGATGTTTTATGCCTAAAGTTCAGTGAAATGAGTGGAAAGGAAAACTGTTATTTAGCGGTGTCAAAGTTACATTAAAAACTTAATTATCATCCTGTGAACAATTTATTTCTGCCTCTAACTCACTCTAAAGTGTTTAAAATAATTAAAATTAATTAATCGATTGTTTTGAAATGGGTTTTGGTTCCTCTGAGGTGGTAGTCAATGGATATTTAACGAGTTTTAAAAAGGGTCATATTTTCATAAAATGGTTTTTTTCCCGTGGAATTTCTTTACAATTTCTGTTGTTAGGAGTGTGTTTATACTTTGGGAATTAGTTATCCTATTTATCACGTCGGATCAGATAAAATAGGTTGATCTAAAGGCGTTTTATCGAGGGGTCATTTTTAAAATGGTTTACCCTACGTAAATATAAAGCACCTGTGACGTCATCAGCCGTGACGTCATCGGCTGTGACGTCATCAGCTGTGACGTCATAGGGCAGGCGCCTCCCTGCCCCTTTGCCTTCCTGACTTATATGCCATATATAGCATGAGTTACTGTATGTTTACTGTGTTTCCGTGTGTGTGTGTGTGTGTGTGTGTGTGTGTGTGTGTGTTTGTGCTGTAATACTGTTATATTGGCTCTCTCCATAACTAGCATTGTGAAGCTATTTTGGGGGGTAATAATACTGTTATGTTGGCTCTCTCCTTAACTAGCATTGTGAAGCTATTTTTCGGGGATTTTGAGGTGTGTGTGTGTGTGTGTGTGTGTGTGTGTGTGTGTGTGTGTGTGTGCTGAATCAATGGATTGGAGATAGATAATAGTTAGAAATCTCTTAGTATATTTATGTTTGCTACAGGACCTTTCACATATATATCTGATATCTTGTTGTAGCATCTTCTTCCCTTCACTTCTTGTGTTGTAACTGAGCTCTCTCTCTCTCTCTCTCTCTCTCTCTCTCTCTCTCTCTCTCTCTCTCTCCAAAGGTTTTTTGCTGAAACATTTGTATTTCATGAGTTTTTCCATAACAAGTGTTGGAATGTGTTGCTCTGGTTTTGTATATGGCCCTTTGTGTTGCTGGGAGGAGAGGAGGAGAAGGAGGAGGAAGAGGAGGAGGAGGAACATCGTCATGCGGTTTTTCTTCTACTTATTTCTTAGACTATAATTATTCCTGCATTGAACTCCCCATCTAATCTCTTGTGCTCTTTCCTGCAGGTTTGAGAAGTATTACGGTGAGGAGCTGCTGCTCGTGAGGCTGGTGGCCAGGAGCTGCGCTGTCAACCTGGTGACTGGCGGCCCCTTCACCTCCGCTACGCTGTCCACCCAAAGACACTCGTAAGTTCATATCTAGCATTGTAATGTGATTTTTAATGGTATATTGAGGCATTTTCTGGTATATACGTCGTGTGTGTGTGTGTGTGTGTGTGTGTGTGTGTGTGTGTGTGTGTGTGTGCAGTCAATAGGCTGGAGATAATTGATGGAAATCTATTGGTATATTTAGGTTTGATACTGGAGCTGCCACATGCAGGTCTGATTATCTTCTTGCATCTTCCCTTATTTTCTCGTGTTGTAACAAAATCAGCTGTCTATGTGAATACTATTTACTTATTAACATTATTAATTTACTTCCCATCTTTCTCCAGCGCCGCCTCCACCGTCCCTCCTGTTCCCCGTGACTGGCCAGGTGATCCCCCTTGATGTCTGCTGTGCCGTGGTGGGACAGACAAGGACAAGGTAAACAAACTATTTGCTGCCTTGTTTGTTTCTTTAAGTTCTCTTTACTGTTTGACTAGTGATCTCCCTAAAATTTGATAGTAAAGTTGTTATTACTCGATCATAAATTCTATCCTTCCATGTGTCCATCAGCAGGACACAACCTCCGTGTACACAGCCATTCTCTCTTCCTCAGTGACACTCCACACTCAATTATCTCCCTCTGCCACTGAACATCCTCACTCTGTCTTTCCTCTACTTATTTCCTAGACCTCGCGGGGCTCACGATTTGAGACGCTTGCATAAGTCTGTGTGGGGTTTTGTTACCCCTTTTCCAGGTGCATCATGAGTGATAGCGACGATCCTGTACCTGAAGGAAGTGGATACAGTACTTCACCTAAAAAGAAGAGGAAATGGTACCAGCAATCTTTTAATGAAGAATGGCTGAAAAATCCTTGTGCGGCCTGTTAGCTCTTCCACATTCGTCTGCATGTGTGGAACGAGTATTTTCGCAGCTGAACATGATAAAAACAAATTAAACAAACAGGCTTTGTGTGTCCACCTCGTCAAACAGACTTCTTGCCAAACAAGCGATCAGCATCCCTCATCAGAGACGTAAAAAGTGGGCAGTGTTACCGCAGATGTGCTGAGCGAGAACGGCAAGAGAAGGAGGAGAGGGTGGCAACACTGGGGGATGCCATTGAGAGCTAAGCAGATGAACCCCCAACTTGTGTATATCTGCAGTAATACTAAGTTAAGATTTCATCTTATTTCATACCCTATTTTTTGTTAATTACATATTTATTGTCTTTTTTTAATCTTGGGAATTTCTGGTCGATCTTGGATTTTTTTCGGAGTCAGTCTTGGGAAATTCGAAATTTGCCACTGGTCACCACCGGTCACCTGATAAAGGTCACAAGAAGAAGAAGAAGAAGAAGACCTTCCTGCTTCCCTGTGTAACAACGTCTTATTCAGTGTGGGTGGTGGCGGGTCAGTGGTCAGTCAGCCTTTCCCTACGGAGCGACCCCAGACCACACTATCTTCGGGTCACAAGAAGAAGAAGAAGAAGAAGAGTGGTGTAGGTGACCTGAATAGCGTAAAACAGCAAACACCTCTGCTGCTGCTGGCCTGCTTCTATAGAGTCACCTGCTGCTGCTGCTGTGCCTTTCTTAACAAATCTGCTGTGGACGACTGATTACCCAGCGTGTGATTGCCGCACCACGTGCCAACACAGGTTAGGCAAGGCCATTACCGCTGCAAAGCACAGCAGCAGCAGCAGCAGCAGGAAGGAGAGGAGCTGGAGGAAGAACACTCATTTATTGTGTCCTACAGGTACGCAACACAACCAATGCCACTGTGTGTGTGTGTGTTGGAGAGAGAGAGAGAGAGAGAGAGAGAGAGAGAGAGAGAGAGAGAGAGAGAGGTAAGCTCCCAGTGGTGAGTTATACCTTAGCCCCCCACCCCGTCTCTCTCTCTCTCTGTCTGTCTGTCTGTCTGTCAATACGTGGACACGTCAGATAGAATTAAGGTAAATTTATAGTTTACTACACTATCCCCTATCTCTACCATCACCACCCAACCCCTCCAACAAGCTTGGGGGCCTTTGGGGACTCTGGGGTTTGGGGGGATGCATATGTTAGCGATATAGGACATTTTAAAAATCTACAGGAATTTCTCTAAAAGTTTCAAGAATTTCCCTTAAATTAGGGAAATTTCCTTCAATCTAGGGAAATTTTTGGTTCTATTATAGATTGGTGCAATGAACACTAGATGATTTTGGCCACCACCACCACCACTGCCATCAGGTTGTTGTTGTTGTTCTTACTATTTACAACATTTCCAATCAGTACACTATGTACCTGTAGGGAATGAATGTAACACTGCAAAAAGTCAGGGAATGTGCTGCTGTGTGTGTCTGTCTGTCTGTCGAGTTTTCTCTAAGTCCAGGGGGGCATGGCAAGGTTAGGTTTTTTTTAGTTTTTTGTTTTATTTATGGTTGTTGAATATGTATCATGGTGTTTGAAGGTCACCAAACCCAACCAAACTTTAGTGTTGAACTCACTGCAGCAGCCTATCTCATTATTATCTTGCCCTATCCCCAGCAAGCTTGGCAGGGCTCCTGGTGGGAAGGCGGCAGGTTTTGTGGTGAGGAAGACCAAAGTGAGAATTTTGTTCACATTCCTCCAGCGTTAATGATGAGAAACTGCCGGCGCCACAGAGCGTGGCCACTGGCCACCACCGTGTGTGGAGGGTTGGTGGGCAAGGCAGCAGGGAGGCAGGGAGGCAGTGGGTTGGTGGTTACAGGGCTACTGGTTAGGGCAGTGCAGTGTGGCGGCAGTTTGCTGCGGTGACTTGTGTGGGAGGGAATAGTCACCGTGCACTGTGGAGCACGGCCTGTGCTGTGCTGTGCTGTGCTATCTTACAGTCACTTAGAGTGGTCAGGGATGGTGCAAAGTTTGTGCTAATGTGTTTGTGAAATGTGTGTGTGTGTACAGTTTGTGACGGCCACCACTCTTCCCTCCTCCACAGACCACCACCACCACCACCACCCGTGCCTGCCACCCAACAACATCTGCCAGGCTGTCTGCCCTCCCCGAGGCTCCCTGTGCCCAGGACTGGTCGCGGCGTGTGGCGGTAGCAGTGGTGCTGGAGCGATGGAGGCTGTGTGGCCGGGAAGCAGCATGGGTAGCCAGCAACAGTGCCTGCACTGTAACAAAACTTTTGCCACTAAACAAACCCTCACCATACACACCCTGACACACAGTGGTGTTAAGAATTATGAGTGTGATGAGTGTGGCAAGAAATTTACCAAAAAGTCTAACCTCACCATACACACCCTGACACACAGCGGTGTTAAGAATTATGAGTGTGATGAGTGTGGCAAGAAATTTACCAAAAAGTCTAACCTCACCATACACATCCTGACACACAGCGGTGTTAAGAATTATGAGTGTGATGAGTGTGGCAAGAAATTTACCAAAAAGTCTAACCTCACCAGACACATCCTGACACACAGTGGTGTTAAGAATTATGAGTGTGATGAGTGTGGCAAGAAATTTCTCACAAAGTCTGACATCACCATTCACATCCTGACACACAGCGGTGTTAAGAATTATGAGTGTGATGAGTGTGGCAAGAAATTTAACAGAAAATCTCAGCTCACCAGACACACCCTGACACACAGTGGTGTTCAAAATTATGAATGTGATGAGTGTGGCAGGAAATTTGCCACAAAATCATACCTCACCAAACACACCCTGACACACAGCGGTGTTAAGAATTATGAGTGTAATGAGTGTGGCAGGAAATTTGCCACAAAATCATACCTCACCAAACACACCCTGACACACAGTGGTGTTAAGAATTATGAGTGTGATGAGTGTGGCAAGAAATTTATCAGAAAATCTCAGCTCACCAGACACACACCTACACACAGCGGTGTTAAGAATTATGAGTGTGATGAGTGTGGCAGGAAATTTATCTTAAAATCATACCTCACCAAACACACCCTGACACACAGAAGATCTCAGCTCACCAGACACACCCTGATACACAGCGGTGTTAAGAATTATGAGTGTGGTGAGTGTGGCAGGAAGTTTACCAGAAAATCATACCTCACCAAACACACCCTGACACACAGCGGTGTTAAGAATTATGAGTGTAATGAGTGTGGCAAGAAATTTACCAGAAAATCTCAGCTCACCTCACACACCCTGACACACAGCGGTGTTAAGAATTATGAGTGTGATGAGTGTGGCAGGAAATTTGCCACAAAATCATACCTCACCATACACGCCCTGACACACAGTGGTGTTAAGAATTATGAGTGTGATGAGTGTGGCAAGAAATTTACCAGAAAATCTCAGCTCACCAGACACACACCTACACACAGCGGTGTTAAGAATTATGAGTGTGATGAGTGTGGCAGGAAATTTATCATAAAATCATACCTCACCAAACACACCCTGACTCACAGTGGTGTTAAGAATTATGAGTGTGATGAGTGTGGCAGGAAATTTACCACAAAATCTCGGCTCACCTCACACACCCTGACACACAGCGGTGTTACGAGTTATGAGTGTGGTGAGTGTGGCAGGAAATTTCTTACCATTGAATGTCTTGATAAACACGCCATCAGACACATTGGCTGGAGGGAGTACAAGTGTGATGATTGTGGCAAGTGTTACAAGACAAAGGCGGAGATTGCCCGCCATGTGAAGGTCCACCTTTGAGGTGTTGTGTTGTGGTGGTGGTGGTGGTGTTGTGAGAGGGTGATGGTTGGTGCAAGTGTGCCTGTCTCTGTGTGTGTGTGTGAGAGAGAGAGATGAGGGCAAGTCCTTTTCCTTGTCTTTCTTTGTTTTGGTGTTGTCATTCAGTGAGTCAGTGAGTGAGTGTCAGCTGTCCACTGATGAGGTAAGAACACATTACATTGTACTAGCTACTGGCTCAGTGGTGCCACAATAACACACTGTACAATAAAACCTTCTGTAAAACAACAGCAAGACTACTGATTCAGGAACCTTAACTTCAGTAGGTGTTGGAAAAGATTATTTTTATACAAGAGTGTTGGGGTTAAGGTCAAAATAATGATAATAATGATAATAATAATAATAATAAATAAGCAATAAAGCAATGCAGGTAATACTTTAGAAGCAGCTTTCAGTAACGTCCTGCCACACCATACTACTACATTGCTGTGCTATTTACTGGACATCTCCACCTCACTCACTCACTCACTGCCGGTGGTGCTCCCTCCCTCCACTGCTGCTTGCTGCTATTTCCACTTCAGCTCATATTATTTCATAGTGGCATTATTCAAAATGACTTTTTTTTAATACTACAGTATGAGGTTTCAAGGCCAAACAGCAATGAATGCGTAAATTTGTCTTTATAAGGGAACAATCATTTATTTTTATACACTTTTAGTTCATTATTAACCCCTTCAATACTGGGACACAGTTTTTAGGGTATTTTCACCTTGAGTGTTTACAAATATTCCTTATAGTGGCAAAGTCTAGGAAAAGATCAATGAGGATATATAATTCATGTTGACCTTGTGGTGTGTATCTACTATAATATACCAATGAGAGGACCTTCAGTGACATAGCTAGTGTTGCGGTTTCCTCCCTCCCTAACTATCCCCCAACCTAACGTAACATTATTTGTAGTAGTACGTACTATGGCGGCAGAAGCCACTGAAGACAGAGTTTACATGAACAGACGTGTAACTCTGGGAATCCTTTAGTTTTGCTACTCCTGCACCTGCCGACCAGTAAAAAGAATAGATAATCCCTTAATTAATTCATTGGCGGCATGTCAAACTGAAAAGGTTAGATAGGGGTTGTTGGTGTGTCATTGCTCACTGCTATGCCACACAAAGTCACCACCATGAATAATTGTTGTCTCTCTCCTCATTGGTCATTTCCTACTCTTCTATCACTGTCAGGAATGTTCTCAAAGACTCAGGGTAGCTAAACTGGAAAACTCATGGTAAATATGTGTCCCTCCCTGTACTAGAGTACTGGATGGTCTGCGCGCTAGGCGGGTCTGTGCGCTAACCCCCTCGTTCAGAGCAGAGAGCAGAAAAGACGAGATGATGTTTAAATTTTCCCGCCAATACCTTTCCACTTTTGTGTGCGCGCCAGAAGGAACAACGCAGTGCGCTATCCAAGATTGTGAGATTAGTTGTGCTTTGTTAACTGTTTTGTTAACACACATAGGTGTCATTGTTAGTCACTGCCACATACTATGTTGATACATAACTAACATAGCTTGTCAATTAATTCATTGTTATAATGCATGCCTATCAATTGATTGAGGATAAACATGCCTATTATCAACAAAGAAAGAGATTGCGTGGGTAGGCATAAACCCTCCATAAAATCCTATAAAGGCTGCTGCGCCAACCCAGGCTAAATGCTTGACTAAGCTAGTGTACTTTACTTTATTTTTGTCTTCTCTTTCTAGACTATCTGCATTTCGGTATGTTTAATGATATTGTGAAAACAAACGTGATGTTACACACGAGCAGGTTTGACTTGTAAAGCGGAAAATGGCAGGAAAGTATTTGGAAAAACTACTCTGAAATTCATGAAGCGGTATGAGGAGCTGTATGACATGGATGATCCGCTCTATAAATGTGTTGTTGGAGAAGACCTTACAACCTGCCCCACAGTTTCTGCCTTCCACATCCCAGCCTGCCTCACAGTCACTGCCTTCCACATCCCAGCCTGCCTCACAGTCACTGCCTTCCACATCCCAGCCTGCCTCACAGTCCCTGCCTTCCACATCCCAGCCTGCCTCACAGTCACTGCCTTCCACATCCCAGCCTGCCTCACAGTCACTGCCTTCCACATCCCAGCCTGCCTCACAGTCACTGCCTTCCACAGGCCAAAATTCCAAAACAATTGACGATTACCTCACACTGCCTTTATTTCAGAAGAAAAGGGGACTGAAAAAGACTACGGCAGCATTGCCATATTCAATAAGTGGGGCTGAGTACCGGCAAATTATTGAAGATAAACAGAGAACTGTGTGCGAAATGTCAATATGAAACAAGATCTAAAGTAAGAATAAAGTGTGCATTGTGTGACAACAGCTGGTGGCATGCGGAATGTGTGAGATGGACTTGACTGAGAAGTCTCAGGAAGACATTGATGCATTGGATTTTGATTTTTTTGTGTGTGAAACATGCAAATTAGGCTGATTTGATGTTTGCATGGAGTATTTTCAACATTTCCGTTTAAATTCTACTGGAGATATATTTCCTTATGACTTTCAACACTATAGCTCAGTTTCTCTCCGTTTGTTTGTTAGTTTATAATGTGTAAAAATGAAATGCTAGATTGCAATCTTTCTTTTATTTATCTTTTTTTTATTTATTTATATTCCTTGACAGGAAAGAAGAATGACTAAATGCTTATTGTCAACGATTTTGATAGTTTGTGGATAAAAATAAGAAGCTTAGTTAAGGCACCAGCGCGATAGCCCGCCATGCCACAGCGCACTGCCCCCCCCCCCCCCCCTGGCGCAGCTCCCTCCTCCACCTAGCGATGATAGGCGCACTGGGCCGCCTCTACCTTCCCTCACTTAAACCATTCCATGAGGAAAATATGCAGTTGGTGAGGGTAGCGCGTTACCTGCCATCATAGCAGACAGAATTTTACACTATCTGGTGAATTTTCGCTATTGTATTCATATTTGAAGATTTTATACCTAATATTTTCTGCTTAAGGTAGCGCAGACTACCGCCTCTACTCTAGTGGTGAAGGGGTTAATGAGGAACCAAAAGTGTATAATAGGCATAAATGCTTGTTCCTTTTCAATAAAAACATAAATTGACACATTTATTGTTGTTTCAGCTTTCAATGTAATAGTGGTAAAAAAAGACAGTTTTTATGAAATATTAGCCGGAGCCGAAATGGCGATAAAGTTATTTAACGAGGAAAAAACCAATGGAAACACACCACAACACAATGCATATTAGACAAAGTAATGAAACCAATAGGCCTAACTAAACTAAAAAGGCAGTTAGTTAGGAGATCATACATAATAATAATAATGAGAAGCTATACTGCAACATGACCCACCATGATGAAATACGAGAGAGAGAGAGATTATAAATAGCATCCTTGAATGAATACAATCTTAGACAACAATAATAATAACAACAACAATAATAACAATAAAAATAACAATAAAACACACAAAAACACCACTTATAAGACAATCACTTCAATGTCGATATTTTGCGAGCCGAGACGAAGTGGACATTCGTCTTACTCTTGTACCGACCAACGTGAGTGAGAGAAGAACCTCCGCCGCTGACTCGTTACTCTATTTTTGAGTGTATTATTGCGTGCATTGCGTGTGGAGAGTGGTGGCAGTGACCCCGGCCTGTGTGGAGGTCACCGGGATCAAGCTGGGGTCACGGGAGGTCAAGAGAGAAGGTGGGGAGTGAGAAATGAGTGTGTGTGTGTGTGTGTGTGTGTTTGTTTTTAAATGACTCGGGGTTTTCAAAGGTGTTTTTTTAATTATTTTTATTTTATGGTTCTAATGACAAATGAAAGAGAGAGAGAGAGAGTAATAATAGTAAATAGATCACATAGGAAAGATTATTGTCCTGAAATGAATAAGGTTAGGTCAGGACTACTACTACTACTACTACTACTATTCACAGACCACAACTGAAGAACAATGCCGTTATTCCACCCACGCAAGAACAACAACAACAACAACAACAACAACACTGAAGGAGGGGGAGGAGGGGGGGAGGCAAGTAAGGAAAACTCCCTCCTTGCAGCAAACACCCCACACACCCCTACCTCCCCCTGGGGCCACACACTCACCCCACACCCCGCCTCCCCTCACCCCAATGCACCCCCACCCTCCTCACCTGCTGCTGCTGCTGCTTCCCCGGTCAAAATGATGCAGTGGACTGATCTGAGGTAAGGATTGTGCTGTTTTTAAGTTAAGATTAAGATTAAGTTAGGTTAAGTTAGGTTAGGTTAGGTTAGGTTAGGTTAAGTTAGGTTAGGTTTACATATTTGTTGTAGAAATGGTGTATGCAGAAAAAGAAAGATAGAAATAAAGAAAGAAATAGAGAAAAAAGAAAGAAAGAGAGAGAGAAAGAAAGAAAGAGAGAAAAAGAGAAAGAAAGAAAGAGAAAAAATAGCAAATGCAAAAAAAAGAAAGAAAGAAGAAAAATAAATAAAGAAAAAAGAGAGAAAAAAAAGGAAGAAAAAGAGAAAAAAAAAGAAAGAAAGAAAGAGGGAAAATATGTAATACAAAAAAAGATGATGATTTACACCCATGAACTACTACTACTACTACTACTACTACTACTACTACCATTACAGCTTTGTAGCGGAGGTTGTGAGTCCTGGGTTTACAAGTCGTGTGGTGCGGGAGGCGAGGGGGGCACACCACTACCCCCCCCACAGCCCCTCCCACCCACACCACACCCAGCGCTCACCCAGAATATACCCCACAGGTGAGTGACGTACATACACACACACACACGCACACACACACACACACACGCACACACAGATTTATTTATTTGTTTGTTTGTTTTTAGATAGTTAAATATATATAAGGACATTTTATTTTATTATTTTATTTTTTATTTAGATATGTTTTTTTAATATTTTTTTTTAAACGGATAGGCAGTTTTTTAGGTATGTTTTATTGATTTATTGACTGTGTTTTATTTTGTTTGTTTGTTTGTTTGTTTGTTTGTTTGTTTGAGAGACAGACAGACGGATGTGTTTTTGTATTAATTTGATGGGGGGGAGAGAGAGAGAGAGAGAGAGAGAGAGAGAGAGAGAGAGAGAAAATGTGAGTTTGTGTATATATTTTTGTTATTGCTAATTATTTTTCTCCTCCTCCTCCTCCTCCTCCTCCTTCTCCTCCTTCTCTTTTTCCTCCTTCTCCTCCTTTTTCCTCCTCCTCCTCCTCCTCCTCCTCCTCTTCTTCTAATTTCTTCCTTTCTTTACTGTTTTTACCTCCTCCTCCTCCTCCTCCTCCTCTTCTTTTCCACCACCACCACCACCACCACCACCACCACAGCCCAGGAGCGCTACGTGAGAACGGGTCTCCTCCCCAATGTCAGACTGGGGGGTAGAGCCAAGCCAGTCCTCACCCCACACCGCACCCCAGCCTCCCCCCTCCTGCCGCTGGGGAGGGCCGCCGCTGCACCCTTCCACCCCCCCTCGGATTTCCTGTCATCTGCCGCGCCTAGGTGAGAGAGAGAGGGAGAGAGAGAGAGAGAGAGAGAGA
>CM035215.1:2124091-2129713 GCA_020233015.1 Callinectes sapidus | reverse complement strand
GTTGTTGTTGTTATTATTATTATTATTATTATTATTATTATTATTATTATTATTATTATCATTATCATCATCATCGTCATCATCATTATCACCATTACTTTTATTATAATTATTGCTAATATCATTAACAGGTGGATAAGTGAAGAGGGGCAGGATAGGGGGCTTAGATGGAGGTGATAAGGATACATGAGAAATTTAGAAACAAGGATCATGGAAGGTGTGGGAATGGAGAGGCGGACATGGAGCAGGGTTAAGAAAAGAGGTTGGATTAATACAAGTTACAACTTCTGAGCAATGATATTTACTTATTAAAATCCCTTGACTTCACATGTAGCTCTAGTTAAATATAGAAGTAAGAAGGTTGTTCCATCAAGTAGAAAGCAGTCTTTGCATGCAGGTTACTAAGCAAGCAGGCTTATTAGCAAGAAATACCTGATGTCACACGTAGCTAGGCTCTCCAACATTACCACACCACAGTAACATTGATTCCTACCTAACCACAAGTTGTTACCTAAGAAATATGACAATGAATGCAAGATAATCCGTTGTCTGCAGAAGACTCTTGAATTTGAGAATGTGAAAAAAAGTCTCAGACTCTAATGTTCAAACACAAAGTTAGAAATTAAGAAATATCTCATAATAATAATGATGATTGATGATGATGATGATGATGATGATGATGATGATGATGATGATGATAATAATAATAATAATAATAATAATAATAATAATAATAATAATAATAATAATAATAATAATAATAATAATAGGATCTGAGCCTGTAAATTTCCATGTACTCTAGAATTCAAAACGTCAGCAGAGGGTTGAGGGAGTCAAGATACAGGCAATTAACTTGTCGTACTGCGGTTGATTAACAAAACACTGCTTCCTTACACCCCACAGAACAGTGAATGCGTATCAATTTTGTCCGGTTCGAGTTAGTTTCAGAGGGAGGTCAGAGGGAGAATGGAAGGAAATCTAGCTGTGACCAGACGAGGACAGTTGAATTGTCTCAGTATAATATCTATTTTGTTAAGCCATCACAAGAATCATGAACACAGCTATTACTTTCATTAGAAACACCTGAAAGCACCACATACCATGATGGATGGAAACACTCCACGAGAAGTTAGTCTCTCCTACTACCCACGAGTTTCTCTGTTGAGGAATAGAAAACGAAAATTATTTGTCGGGGTCTTATACAAAAGACTTTGTCCAATAGAAAGAATGATGATGATAATGATGATGGGGATGATGATGATGATGATGATGATGATGATGATGATGATGATGATGGTGATGATGATGATGATGAGGAGGAGGAGGAGGAGGAGGAGGATAATGATGATAATGATGATGATGATGATGATGATGGTGGTGGAGGTGGTGGTGGTGGTGGTAGTGGTGGTGGTATTTTGATAAAATTCAATAAAGTAAACCATATCTACTAATGTTTTTTCTCATCTTTAGAAAATGAAAAGTACTTAATTCCAATGTCTGCAGTCTTACGTTTGACATCATAGTACACACCATATCACTGAACAGCAACTATGTAGTCTAGGTACCATGTAGGTCAAACAGTGATAGTTGTTTGGCGCACCTCACTCCTCCCCCAGTTAACTGTTTAGTGACAAACCAGTTTCAGAGATCTTAATAAGCAACATTGCTAGAAATTTACAACAGGAGTAGGTAAAAGGAGACAAACGGCCAAATGAGGTAATCTGTCTCCTTGGATTAATTTAGGACATGCAGAATTTGATCTGTTGAGAGACAAATTTAATCCAACCTAACCTAATCCTAATCCTAACGTAACATAACGTAACCTAACCTAATCTCGACCTAAAATCACTGTTTTTAGCACGATATAATGATTTTCAAAAGCATCAATGCTAGTTAATGATGGCCCACGACACTCTCAAAAAAGAAAATCATAAATGTAAAGTACATACGTATACTACCGCAACATGTAGTTGGGTCATGGGTTACTGATAAGGACTTGTAGTAAACATTAAACAACAAAAAATCATATATCCGTGTGGTTACATCTATTTTTTTCCAGTAACAGGGGTACTACGCAGAAGTGTTTCAGAAAGCGGGATGGGAATCGAAACTTCGAAAGTGGCGGGCCTGGCGCGGGATGACGTAATACATCCGGGCGTCGGCTCAGCTGATCGCAGAAATTGTAAACACTATCTCTGTCCGATGGTTACCTACGGGAAATTTTCTCCATAGCAGCAGGCGGTAACAGCAGCTTCCCGCGTGTGACAAGAGCTCCCTGGCGGCGGCGCACCATGTGAAAGGTTCGTTGAGGGGCTGAGGGGCGCCAGGCTGGGCGGGGGCGGCTGAGAAGTGTTTGGCGCGAGAAACATTACACCATGACATTACCGCTGACGGGTCTCTGTCAGGTTCTCAAGGTCGATAACTTGTATGACGCACACCTCTTCCCTTGCCTTACCTGAGGATTACTACCGCCCACGTAGCCTCCAGGGGCGTGCAGCGAGCCTAAGTGACGCGCCCTGCAGGCAGTGGCAGCTCGGGGCAGTAGTGCGGGGGCGTCACGAGCTGGGATGACAACCCCCCCTCCGGTGATAAACATGACTCGTGAAACCCTTGCTACTTAACAAAGAAAAATCCAGAAAAGGCGTCTTTATTGACATTTTGGTTTGGAATGCCTGGAGGCCCCTTGCTTACTTTCTCACATCCACTTTCTCTCACTCACTGCCCCAAGGTAAGGTCCATTTTTTGTTGCCATTGTCTTTGTTGTTGTTCCACTGGCAGCCTCAGCGTGGTACTCTCACGTGTTTCCTGAAAGAGGCTATTTCCCTGTGGTGTGAGGAAGCAAGAGTGTGAGGTGAGTTACCCCTGCATCCCATTGCAATACCTGCACCACAGCTCTCTAAGGTGCATCAACCATCCCTACCTACCAGCTTTCACTCCACTATGAGAGGCAGTGGAGAAAATAATTGGAGCATAGGCATCCACTTGTTGAATAGAAAGCCTCATCAGTGTTCAAACTCACACCTACATAGTAATGGAGTAGTCAAGATATAAATGTTGTAAAGATTCATAATATATATATATATATAAAGGCAGCCATATCGAAAACTTTAAATGTAAAACAAATGTGAGAGGAAGACATATGTGACTGAGGTGGCTGGAGGAGAATTGTGACACATTGACCTAACATTAAGTGAAATATGTACTGAGAGAGAAGACATGCATGCTCTGATAAATTTAAGATCCATTTTGCATTACCAATTATGATTGAGAGGGGATATGATAGACAGGTTATCTTGTCACTTATCATCATATTTAGTACATCAATATTATGTCACCTGAATTACTTGTGCCTCCTGTCATAGCTGCTAATTTGTGAAGTACTGCTAACTTATGTATTTTTATGCAACAGAACACATGGATTGGTAATTCAACCTTCTCAGCAAAGAGTAACATAGTATTAGCATTGCTACTTATATATCATTGGCATCACATGGTCTTCTAGTTTAACAGATCAAAATCTACAGTTATTTCTTGTCTTTAGATGTTGAAGCAGGTCAGACAAGGTCAGACAAGATTCACACACACTGGTGCGTGGCCTGACTGCTTTTGTGAGTGTCCTATCACAGAATGGCTCACTCCCTGCCCATTGCCTCATGACTTCTCTTATAATTCCTCCAGTATTTCTATTTTGTTTTAAAGATGGTGTTGTCTGATAAAGCACTGTATATACAACTGTAAGCAAATAATCCAGGATACTTTTTTATGACTATAGACAAACCATTAGTAGTTAAAGTATAAAAAAAGCTCACATTATTAGTGGATGTCTCAACAAATCCATTTATTGACTCAAAATTGAAAGGGAGTTTAAAGTCATGGTTCATTTATATCACTCAAAAAGAACACTCATGCATTGTAAAGGATTGCATTATGTCATTCTTCTCTTTAGGGATTATTTAAATCATCTTAGCTTACCTGGCCAAAGTTCAACCAATCCAATGTGTTTCTTTCAATAATTCAGTGGGGATGGCCTGGGTGGTGACCCTCTAATCCTAATAGTGTAGTGCAGCCTCTCTCTCTCTCTCTCTCTCTCTCTCTCTCTCTCTCTCTCTCTCTCTCTCTCTCTCTCTCTCTCTCTCTCTCTCTCTCTCTCTCTCTCTCTCTCTTCTCATTTGCAAACTCCCTATCTAGATCTGTACGGTATTTAGCATATAGACACAAAAATCAACGCTTCCCTTTATGATTATAGACATTTACTATGGTATGGTGTCAACTTACCTATAGGGTACCTTCCAGCTGGTAAATATTAGAGAAATCCCTTGTATGGCCTCACTAGGGGGATTGGAAGAGTATATTCACATCAGACAAAGGCTTCTAAGAGAGGAAAAAATTAGAATGCAATGGGAGAAGGTTAAAGAATAAAAAATAATATAGACCGAAAGGAAAAGTGTAGAATAAAAAAAAATAGGGCCATAGAAAGGACAGTTAAAGAGAAGAATAGCAAAAATAAATCTGAAATAAGGATGGTTTGAGAATAAAATAGAGAGAAAAATATAAAAAATGCTAGTAATAAGCTTAAAGATTGTAGCACCTGTCATAAGTTGTCATTGTCAGGTATGATGAGATGTCACTATTGGTAAGAGGAGCATGACAGGCAAGTAGTATGTACAGGGACTGGGGTCATTGTGAGGCATGAGGGGGCCATTCAGAAATAACACTTTTAAAGTCAGGTGTGTCGAGCAGCATTGCATAACTGAACATAAGGCATTCAACCTCCCTTTCTTTGTTATATACCATTTTAAAAATTGCACTCACATTTTTTCTTATTTACATAATTTTTTTACACACTAATGATAAAGATTAGATTTCATGTATATCTCCCTCCCAGCACACCTTTATTTTATTTGTTGATATTCTTTTATGTTATGCAAGTGGAGGGTTGTGTAATAGTATAATGAAAATATTGGTTGTTGTAATTTTTTTTTGTGATTAGAAAAATAGTTTTTGGTTAATGAATGTAGTTATGTGTATCTGTATATGGGGTGTGAGTATAAGTGTGGGAACTGAGCCAGGGTGAGTCACAGTATTGTTCATTTATTTTGCTACCATTTGTTTTTCTTTGTTATTCTTCTGGTGTTACTTTCTTTTCATTTTGTTCTCGTGTAGTCTATTTTCTTGTGCTGCTGTCTTGGATGCTGCCCCCTTTGTGCTGGACATGCAAGTCATGCAAAATGCTGGTGCTACTTTTTTAACCCTTACTGCTACTACTTCTACCATCACTGCTACTGCTACTAGCACTCTTTATTACTACAACTTCTACTGGTGTTATTGCTGCTGCTGGTGTTGCTGTTGCTACTGCCACTATTGTTACTGCTGCTGCTGCTGCTGCTGTTACTATTGCTGCAGTTGGTGTTATTACTTTGCTTGCTATTACTATTGTTGCTGCAATTACTTTGTTGCTGCTGCTGTTACTACTACTACTACTACTACTACTACTACTACTACTACTACTACTATAACCACCACTACTACTACATCTGCAGTTATCCTTATTGAGTGTTATTAGATTACCACCCAAGGTAGAAAAGTTGTGGTGAGTGGCCTGCCATAAGCTTTGGTAATGAA
>CM035215.1:2101591-2121591 GCA_020233015.1 Callinectes sapidus | reverse complement strand
ATAAATAGAGCTTATGGAAAAGTTGAGAAATTGAAGGTAAAACCAAGTACAGTAAGTCCTCGTATGTATGCTACATATGCATTCCTGAAAACCTTACCGCAAATCAAAATTACCATATACCGAACCCATTATAACATGTAATAATAGGATATGTGTTCCAGCGCATTGAAAGTCACCCCTACAGACATGAAAATACATGAAAATAGTCACAAAAAAATGTAAAGTACTATGCAAAAGAAATAAACAGAAAATTATTTTATATACTTTTCACTCGCCATGTATTCTATCAGATGATATCCCTCCTGAGGCTAAGGGGCAGTAGGGATCTCAGCTCTTACTCATCTTCTGCTGAATGGACAGACAAGGATGAGGGTGTCGTGATAATGATATCCACAAAAAACATGCCTTAAAGATTTAACTTGTGTTCAATGGGAAACGCGGGAAGAGACTGATTGTTGTGGTGGCCGCACGGCATGGTGGTGCTACGGTACGGTGTAAACAAAATATGAGTGGATACCATATCTGTGAATTTTCCTTACCGTAAATAGAATCGAGGGTAGTAATTACTAATTACTGTAACTGTGAATTTACCGGATAAAGAATTACCGTATAAGGAGGACTCACTGTAAGAGACAAAGAAGGGGTTTAAAAGGTGAGAGATACAGTAATTATGCTGCATGATGATTAACCTTTACCTTTACCTACAAGCATAAGCAGCTGTTGTTTTGATGAATTTTAAACCCCAGTTGAATATGTATGAATAATTAATGCTTATTGAATTCTGTAGGATGTGAAGATAACTAAAATGATATAAGTTATTCACATGATTTTTTGAAGCTGGTTTATATGCGTTTTTTGTACACCTAAATTCCTTCTCTTAAACAGGACGAGTGCCAACCAGAGCTCCTGTACCCTGGGTGTGTGGGGAGCATACGACCCCTTCACCAAGGCACTTGTCCTGGACACTGAGGGCATGCTTGGCATCAGCAACAGCTCCAAGCAGCGGAAACGCCTCCTGCTTAAGGTGACGACTTGGAATGTTGTTTGTTATGTGATGCAGCACTTCCATCTGTAGCTTCACATATATGTCCTTAGCCTCTGCTTCCTTCTTGTGTCTTTTTCAGTTATCCTTTCCTCCTATGCTGTTAGATCTTTCTATTATGTGGAGTTAATGTACAAAATTCTCTTAACAACAATCCTTCACGTTTCCATTGTTAAGAATCCCAGACTTTATGTATCTTGTCATATCCATCTTTTATTTCACCAAAATATATATATTTTTTACCAACCAAACTTTTTTTTCTTGCTTTCTCAGGTTCTTGCCATTTCTGACATCATTATCTACAGGACTCGGGCAGAACGACTCAATACTGACATGTACAAATTTTTAGCTGAAGCCTCGCGGGCATACACCAAGTGAGTCTTGATGGAGGTTGCGCATCTGCAAGTGTGTGTGTTGTATGTTATATTAGCTCATCGTCTGAAATGCTTAGACTGTTAAAAGGAGTCTTTTCAAAGACAACAAAGATTTTTTTCACAAGACTACCATAATCCTAGTTTTATGCCTTATATAAATGAAGGAAAGTTTGGTCTAGTCCAAGAATAATCATAATCATCTTTTTATACCTTATGTACCTGAAGAAAAGTTTTTATGATCTTTTCTGTTCTTATCTGGTATGTCCCCTATGTACAGGTACTTCCGGGGTGACCTGGAGGCTGTAGCACGCAAGGCAGAGTGTGACTGTATCTTTGGGCCCCCTGTCTTCATATTCCATGACACCCGACACACTAACGTTCTTACAGAAGGTAGGAATGGGACACTCATGGCCAGAAATGATGTGCTTTATAGAAGAGAGCAAGTGGTTTATAGAAAATTAGAATTAAGTATTCATGGGCAGAAATAGGGTGCTGTGTGATAGGAAAGATAGGAAAGATTTGATGTTATGATGAGGGTTTTATGTTCAGAAATTGTGTGCTTTATTGAAGAGAATAAATATGTAATGTATAGAAAGTTAGAATTGTGTACTCCTGGGTAGAAATAGTGTGCTGTGTGGGAGAAAAGCTGCATATTCAAGTAATAATGGAATGCTCATGACGAGAAATTGTGTGCTTTATAGAAGAGACCAAATGATATACAGGAAGTTGGAATTGGATACTCCTAGACAGAAATATAGTACTATGTGGGAGGAAAGAGCTGTATATTCATGTTGTAAAAAGGAAGGAGTAAAAAAGTTGTTGGTTTCAGAGATGGGACAGAAACCTGAAGAACAGCTCAAGGAGAACTTCACCAAGCAGGACCTCAAGATTGACGGCTTCAACAGCATCCACTACATTGGTGAGCGGAATGATGGAAGGGACACAGACTTCAAGAGGATGAAGAAGGCAGTGTTTGAGGAGCTTGACAACATCAATGTTCGATCGCCACGTCAACCTAAAATTATTCTAGACATGTTAGATGTGAGTTTGATTTTTCACCATTCTTTTCATGTTTTTCTTTTAGTGAAATAAACACTTCAACCTTTTATTTCTTCCATTTCCTCTCCATCAGACCATCAACAAAAAGTTCAGTGGGCAGATACAGAGCAGCGAGCCAGCCTTCCCTGACGAGTACTTCACCTGCACCAGCGTGTGTGAGGCATGTCAGTCCCGCTGCTGCCTATTCATGAACCACTACAAGCATGATAACGGCTCCAAGCACCACCATGCTGAGCGCCAGTGTAAATACCACCACAAGTTTGATAACAAGGTAAGGAGACTCTTTTCTGTCCTAAGCAAGATGCAAATGGAGGGAGGATACCGTGTCTTGGATTGCTTGTCCTTTGAGGTGAAGGAAGATGCAAGTGGGAGGATTTAGAATTTAACTGATATATGCAATACTTCACAGTGCTGAGAGTAAGGGGTGGAATCTTAACAAGTTTCTATTAAAAATATAAGAAAAGAGTAGATTTTCCATTTTTTATTTTTTTTTACCTCACATCAGGACATTTTTTTTTGTAGGTGTTCATCTTGTTCTTTTTTTCGGCATTGATTAAATTTAATGTAAGAGATATATTTTGTTGTAAAAGGCAGATTTTACTGTTCAAATTGACAATTCATGTTATTTCTTCATCTTACATGTGAATTTATTTTCTATTCTATAGGTGTCCATAATTGATCTTACTTTTCTAATGTTGGAAATAAGTTAGATAATTTTATATGTGAAAGATAGTTATAAGTTTTAATTAGTGGTTCATGTTACTTGACCTGCCTCACTGGGACTGTTTCTGTGTGCAGGTGTTCATATGCCGAAAGTGTGACTCTGAGGGAGAGCGCCGTCTGGTGGTACCCAAGACAGCATCTGCTAAGGACAGCACATGGCTTGGCCTTGCTAAGTTTGCTTGGTCAGGGTGAGTGCATCACATTTTATTTACTTGTTTATGTATTTATTAGTTTGAATGGTGGGGCTTAGAGTGTGGAATGTGTGTGAATGTTTGGTGCCTTGTCTGGGCCACCTTGTATGGGATTGTTGGTCTGGTATATAGATAGACAGATATGTTTATTCATGTTATTCATTATATAAGAGAGGTTGTATCCAAAGGTAACAAAACTGGTAAAAGAATGATCACTCTTGAGAAAACATTCCTATAGCAAATTGAAAAAAAAACATTATAAGCCTTTACTAATATAACACACCAAACCTCAGATAGCATGTCAATGTGTCCATAACAGGTACGTGCTGGAGTGTGAGAAGTGTGGCATCATCTACCGCAGCCGCCAGTACTGGTATGGCAATGAGTCGCCAGACAGGACGGTGGTGAAGGAGGAGTATCAACATGTGTGGCAGGGCAGCGTTATGGGCAGCACTGCACACGCCGGCCGACAGGTGGGCAGGCTTGTGTCTACTCTCTCTCTCTCTCTCTCTCTCTCTCTCTCTCTCTCTACTCTCTACTCTCTCTCTCTCTCTCTCTCTCTCTCTCTCTCTCATACATCGTGTGCAATAAAGCATCTACGTAAACTTGCTTGCAGTATAAGTTGTTGAGGAGAGAGAAAAGGAATTGTAATAACAAATGGAATTGAGTATTGATGATAAATTACTGACTCACTACAGTACTCTCTGGAGCTTTGCGCTATCCAAGTTTCACAATTCTTGAGTTTGGCACTTGGTCCTAGATTCCTGACACTATGAGTGTTGCACATTATCGTCACGAGATTTGCTCTTCTTTGACAAGTAACTGTTGTGTTTACCGATGTGCTGCCTCAAGACTCCAATGACATATTTCCACATCTGCAGCACTGACAATGTCATACCCACTGATGGGTAATGTTTTCACCACCTGGAGCTGTAGCAATATTGACAAAGAGCCAACATCTTACCTTTGAGTCTATAGATTTCATGATATTAAAATTAAGAAAGAAAATTTTTTCTTGGTTCTGGCTAGCACTGGCAATGTTGCTTGGGATGTTACTTCATCAATCTAATGCACTGCTCATGAGACATGTGGCGCTCCAGCCTCTGATGTAGTGTTCAGTGGCATTGATAAGTGAAATTCAATATAAATAAATAAATAAATGATGTGTGATAGATCAATCTATGAAAGAAGGCAACAGAGTGTTGATGGTACAAAAAATGTAGTGGCATTGGATGGGATGAGTACAGTTGCCAGATGTTGATTATCATCGGTACATATGTATAGTACATAATGTTCTATATGAGCAATGGGATCGCAAAACCCACGGTATAAAAATGATTGAAAAATGCTTATTCGTTCTGGCTTGTTAAAGAAAAAAGCAGACTCCCTTTCCCACCATTTTATTCCTTAATATCAAAATGTATAACAAACTTTATTAAAAAAGAGAAGAAAAAAAAAAGTGATAGGAATATTAGCATTTCATACAGGGCTCCAACTTCATGTGCATTGTGAAATACTGTACATGAAAAATAAACAATGGCAGATCGTACAAACTGAAAGAAAAAACAATTTTGATACTTAATTGTGCAAAAAGGATTTTGTAATGTGGCATTGGAGGGAAAAGGAGAGATAACACAGATGAATCACAGTTGCTGCTAAAAATATTTGTTTCTTATTATATGAAATGCTTAACCTTCACAATGAAGTGTGGTGTCCTTCCATACCTTTTCCTCAGTCTTAGAGAGTGAAATATTATGAGGAAGTAAGGCAAGCACACTCTCTCTCTCTCTCTCTCTCTCTCTCTCTCTCTCTCTCTCTCTCTCTCTCATTATTACCATTCTTGTATTTTCTTTGTCGTTATTGTTGTAAAAATAACAGTTACAATGGTGATAACCATTATGATAAGAAAGAGAGAGAGAGGGCATCTCATGAGAAACCTAGCTTTGCCTTTGAATCAATCAATCATGGGGGGGCATACTCTATGGGGCACATCGCCTCTTCTACTCAGTGACGTCACTCCCTTGTGAGTCTCCACGTAGGCTCCCTTCCTATACTAAATAACTCCCAGCAGGAGGCATCAACTTGCCACAGCCATGAATTCTGTGGGCATTTAATTGGCCTCTTCATGTTGGTTTATCTCTTTCGGAGACAACATGATAAGCAGTATCATCTTCTGGATAGCATGCCACATGCACGCTACACCCAAGGAAAAGAGCAGGAACAAAACTTGAGAAGTTGGTGTTATGATGATAATAATGGTCATATACTTAATTCAGTGTCATTGTTATATTTATTATCATTATACTTGGAAAAAAAGGAGAGAATTGGATCAAAGAGGCTATTGAATGAAAGCTTTGAGGCCATAATTGTGTTTTTGCAGGTCCTGGAAGGCATGGCTGCACTCGGCTCAGCCATCTCTACCATATCTACGCCCCCAGCCAAGGTTGTCTCAGCTTGGCTCACCAACCAAGTTAACCCCACCTACTGGAAGCCGAACCATCTGTGCACTGTAAGACATCATCAAATATATGTTGTGAATTACTTGCTATTTGTCTAGATATTATTGTAGCTACAGATGCAATTTATCAGATATGCTCCACCTGCTTATGTTGTCTTTGTATTGCAGCACTGTAAGATCTGCCAGGTGGCCCTTGACACCATTCACCACTGCCGCAAGTGTGGAGACGGGTTCTGTGATCCTTGCTCTGATGACAAGATGCCGGTGCCTGAGCTAGGCTGGGGGGAGGAGCCAGTCAGAGTGTGCAAGAACTGCTACAAGGCCAGAAATAGTGAGACAGGACAGGTTGAGGGTAAATAACATTGCCCAAGATGCCTCACCTTGACAGTAACTGCAGCTTGTGTATTGAAACTTAGTCTGTTTGGGAGTAACAGGTTTAATGTTGACAGTGTTGTATGCTACACTTTGTAACCTTATTTGTTGTTGTTGTATGTTTATAATGATGTCAATTTCTGGTAGCCAGCTGAAGGACCAATTTGTAAGCTGAATAACTTTGAATAATTTTTCCATAAAATGATTTAATTGAAGTGCCTCACATGCCATAGATATTTTTTGTGTGACAATGAGAAAAGCTATGTAATCATTCATGACTGCAATAATGTGAGTGTCATAGATTGAAATACTTAGTACTGGTTATTGTAATCAGTACATCTAAGTTTACTGTTCATCACAGATTACGAGTGGTCAAGCGATGCACAGACGGTGCGTGCCCGGCAGGTCACCGAGGTGATATCCGGCACGCTGGCCACGGTGGCAAAGTACCCATTGGGTGAGTGTTACCAGCACCTGCCACAAATGTACAGTAGGGATAAGAACTCTTTGCAGGAATGTAGCAGACTACTTTCTTATCATGTGTTGCCAAGATGATTCATCATTATTTGTTTTTTATCATCATCATAAGGATGTAAAATAAAAAGCTTTTTTAGTTAATCTTGTTATTCTTCATGAATTTAATTTGATAAAAGAGATATGTTATGCAATCATTTTACTATTTTCTAATAGTGTCTTTTCTGTTATTCTGTGAATATTGACTGCTTTGGGAGGCCTACTCCAAATATTGGTTCCCAGAGGTGAGCATGTTTCCCCTTGCAGACTTCCTGAAGGACAGTGCCCGGCCATCCTACTGGGTACCAGATGACATGATCACTGAATGTGTGGTGTGCAGTGCAGAATTTGGGCCACGCCTCCCCCTCCACCACTGCCGGGCGTGTGGCCAGGGCGTGTGCAGCAGCTGCTCCCCAAACCTCCGAGCCGTGAAGGAGCGCGGCTGGGACCACCCCGTCAGAGTGTGCAACAACTGCATCAAGTAGTAAACACTTTGATTTTCCATTTTCAAAGTGAGAGTCACTAAATTTTTTCTGAAATACTGTTTGTTAGAGTAATAGAAAAGAAATATCCTCAGGAACATATAATTTTAAAAGCTCTGAAGTTTATGCAGATTATTTTTTATTTCTTGAATTATACCATATAGTCCTTCACTTGTTATGCAGTGTTGTATACCATAGTATTGCAAGATTTTTTTTTCATTTTTGGCTACTTTTAAAAAAGAGCATTGTGTTCCAGCTGGCAGCATCTTGTGCTAAGAACACACTAATTATTTATGATACCTTGGGAAACATTCTTGTTTCCATTCCCATTTTTCTTATTTATTATTGTTTGAGCTTTAATGTTTAGTGGATATCTGGTAGAGTACCTGCTCACTGAACTACCTTTACTGCCTGTTGCCTGTCCCTTGTATACTTCTCTCTTGCTTGATAACTAATACTCTAATATTCCATTTCATGTGACTTTTTTAATTGTCAGTATGGATTATGTGGATTTGGCTCATTAGAAAGTGAATGAGAGAGAGAGAGAGAGAGAGAGAGAGAGAGAGAGAGAGAGAGAGAGAGAGAGAGAGAGAGAGAGAGAGAGTCTCTATTGGTGGACTTAGGAAGACATGGGATGAGGTCTTGATTAGGGATGTAGAGAGCAAGCAGACCCATAAACAGTGTGTAATCATTCACTGTAATCAAGTGAGACTTAGTGATTAAAGCTGACCCATGTGAATCCAAAATCTACCTTCCAGAGCACTGCCCAACACTTACCACAAATTAATACTTTCCAGAATTCCTTTCATATTCTTATTATTCTTATCCCCAACTTTTCATTTCATAGTCATGCCTTCAGTTTACTTACTTTTTTGTATCTTTTCTTTTACAATCCTTCTTAACCTTTTTGTATGTCTTGTCAGTATTATTTCTTTTGATTCATCTTCCAGGCTATTATTTTTAGATAAATGTTGAACCTATAAGACTGCATATTTGCTATTGTAACAAGTGAATGACTATATTGTTTGTTCTTATCTTGAACATGCATAGTGTATGTATTTCGGGGGATCATTTTATTATGTGTATTTTTACAAAGATGGAAAAAACAAAGGATAGATATATGAAGTAAAACCTAATTTTTCATAAGTACAACCAAAGTAATGTAAGTTACACCCAAGAGGAGTGACAGGAAGCCTGGTGCTTGTGTGCTGCTGCTACTCACCCCTCAGGGTGTTGGTGCCACACTGCATTACTGGTGCATATTGGAAGATACTGAAGTGATGGAAAAAAGTGGCATTCAATTTTATATTAATCCACCATGTGCTGGATACTTTTCTCCTTGCATCAGCTGTGGTGAACTTGTTTACTTTCTGTTTTATGAATCACTGTCCTGGCACAGTACTAAGAGAGGTGTAAGGGCACTTGGTGGATTAAAGGTGAATTTCTCTCTCTCTTTCTTCTTCTCTGTTCAGTGCTTGTGAGGACACACAGTGCGAAGCAGCAAAACACCCATCATTAATTTTCAAGTTGCTTTGAAAGTCAAGGCAATATATTTATTCAGTTGGTGTGTACTGCACAGTGGACAGAATCTTGAAGTATAATATATAAATGTTCTCAGAAAGTTTTAAAAAAAAGTTGAAAACTGAAAATTCCCAGCTTTTTCATTTTGACATTTTTCATTTAAAAATTTATCATTTTTCATATATGAGTGTGATATGTTGGTCTGGCAGAGTGGCAGGTCTACCAGTTACCGGACCAAATGAAAAGGAACCAAGGCAATAGTTTTAGTAGTACGTAGTAGTCTATATCAAGGGTGAGAAGTATACACTTTTATTAGCACTAAAACTACGGATGTAAAGCCTACATAATATGAAGTTTCCTTTGCTCCATTGTTGCTCACGTTAACCCTCACCAGTCTGTGGTGGAGTTATTGCACTGATGCACTGAGTGAGGCACCAGTGTCCAGCAGTGGCCTAGATATGTTCCTTTATTCAACAGCAAACTGACCTGAAGCCACATTTCCCTGAAAGTTCTTAGGTAAATCGAACTTTCAGCATTTTGTGATATTGTGTTAAGCTGAATGTATTTTAAACCACACAAAACAAATATAATGTTGAAGTTGGTAGTCTTGGCCAGCAGTGTGCAAGAAGTGAGCAGCTGGAGAGTGAGGTTGGCATCCTTGCACTGCCTGGCCTGGATCAGTCAATAATGATGGTGTGCATGAGTTTTTCTTTTCTTATGGGTGTTTTTATTATGTATTGTGTTTAGGGTTTTATTCTCCTTTTCAGGGGTGCAGTGCAATGCTTATTTTCTCTGATGGTTGACCAGTTTTACATTACATTGATTCCTGATTTGGAAATATTTGCCATTTATGTTATTCAGTATTAGTGTTTGCATTTTAGGTAACAATATGGATATGGTTGTAAATATTTATGTATGGGGAAATGGTCAGATTAATTCCTATTAACCATCACATGGGGAAACACAGCATTCAGTACACAGGCAGCGCATTGTAATGGATACCTGGATGTCACAATACCAAATCTGACAAGCAAGACCTGTAGTGATGCATTGTATCACTGACCAAGAACAATCATGTCTACAAGAAATTATTCAAAAGCAAATGTAGAATTCGATCAGAGCCCAACTCAGCATGTCTCGACAGAAGGCAGTTCTTGAGATCACACTGCATAAGATTATTTCCAACAATGCAGGGGGCTTTCATTTAACACAGAAACTTACTAGACCTATGGTTAAGTTGGAACATTGGTCCCAGTGATATTTGACCTAATGTGTCATGCAAGATCTGCTGGCACATATATATGATGTAGAATAGAGGGAGGGTTTAGGTGGAGTGGCTAGTCATGAAACATATATCCAGTCAAAGGCAACATGATGAGACTGTCTAAGCATTGTTGTCTTCACCATGTAAAGTGACTCGTGCAATGAGGACGAGGCTGCCAAGCTGATATCAAAATTTGAAATAATTCACATAAGATCACTCACATTATTCATAATTGGGCAATCACAGTCAGATTTTTCCTTCAACCCAATTAATTTAAAATGTCACTGCAAGGGTTGCAGCAGACATGGACTGTGTTGGCAGTCTCACTCTCTTTGGATGAGATGCTTTGTTATTCTAGTTAAAGGTTGAAGCTGAAGTGATTGGTTGTGTCTTGCAAGTATTGCTCTTTGTCACATTTATTTACCAGTGATTGAATATTTGTTTGTCCATTATCATTATCTGACCTTAAATGATCTATGATTAACCAGTAATATTTTACTATTTAATAATCCCTTTACACTTAAGTGTATTTGTTTTGAGACCCTGGGATGGGATGATAAAGCACTCACTTGAGACTGACAAACTTAGGTGTGGTAGTATTAGATGCTAGTATGCATGTGTGTGTGTTTGAGCACCACATGCACCATACGTGAGTGTTATATATTTCATGTTTTGTGATATCATAGGTATTGTATAAAGTTGACATAGATATGCTAGAGTCCATGAGAACAGATGAGAAGACAGCAGTGTATAAAAGGTGCCAACACCCTGCCATTCTCAGTCCAGCAGAGTAGTTCAAATGAGATCCCAGATGGGTCATCATGACATTATTTCTTCTCATGTGCTCAAATATATGAGGTATTTTCAAAACCTGGTAAAAAGTCACTTGTATATAATTTTTATAATCAAGATTGTTCATTATAAAATGTATATATTTTTTGTATTTTCAATGCATATTCATGTGATTCATATAGGTCATGGAAATGAATAATTTTGTATAACGATTTATTTTTATGAATTTATCTGAATTTGGGTGAAAAATTTTCTTCCCTTCACCACTCAGCACTGCACCATCCCAGGAGAACCTTTGCCACAGCCAGTAGCCACTACCTGTTTGTGTTATTGCCGCACCCCAGATCAGGCACCCACACAGGAGTCTGACACTCAATGTTTTAGTTCACACATTAACAGTGAACATTGCAATGAAAATAATTTTGACCATTAAAGTGGATTGTGTCATTCGCAGTTGTGAGCAGAATGTATTATCAGTCATAGCACCAAGGACTGTAGGACTGTGTGTTGATGGAAATGCATACCTGTGATAAGACTGCAATGGAGTCTCAAGATTATTAATGGCATCAGTGTTACAGATGTATTAGCCGTGAGGTCATCGCCATGGACAGACATTTAGGAGCACTAAGGCTGATATGCTACATGGAAAGGTTCATATATTATTATGAATTCTGTATACGTATTAACATGTTCACATTACCATGTATCTTTTAAACTAGAGTTCTTGTGTTGCATCTATGAACATGTTACTTAGCTGTGTGTGAGATAACCTTCCAAGATGTGTCCTTTAGCTGTTGGTGAGGCTACTCTCTAAGATAAGTGTTGAGCTGATCCCTTAGTACAGAACTTTCCACCATTGCCCATTTAAATTCATAGGATGTACATTTCTTATCATAGTTTTGTTTGACTGTGGTGGTGTGTCCTGTCATGCATACACCAGTCATGATAAAGGAGTCATTCCATTGGCTTGCTGCTATGTAAGGTTTCTGCTTTTGTTACTCATTAATGGATTTGTTTGTATTGTTGAGATCCACTTAGTTTTACCATGAATGAGGCATCTGCCCAGCCCAGGACAGATGCACCACAGTTTGCTGCACCACATATTATACGTGTGGAATGTATGTAATAACCATTGCTGTTTTGAATCTTTTATCCGTGAACCACAAAGTAGAAAGATAACATCATATTTAGTGTAAATAAGAAAAAAAGAGCATTTGTCACATGTACAATGCTTCCCATGTTGAAGGCAGAAGTTTTTCATACCAACTTTTGGAAATAAAGACAGAAAAGTCCAAAAAATTGTATTGTATCATGATTTTCTTTATATTTTAAAGCTTTGGGGGATTCCAGTGCCTTCTTGAATGTACTATAGGTGGGGAAAAATCTCCTGTTATTACTGGGACTGTCCTGTATCTGAATCCCTGCACAGCAAAGAGTACTCAGTGTGCCTTCACTACATAAGGTATGCACCCCTCAATAACACCCTCTTTTGACATGTTTCTTAATCATACTACTACTGCAAGGCTTAATTATTTTTACAAATTAACTTTATAAAATATTGAGTGACTATGTTCAAGAAATACTAGAAATTTAGGAAATAATTAATTTTACTGTGCAACAAAAACTGTGATAAAAGTCATATGAGATTCCTTCTTCAAAGTGATAAAGAATTCACCTTCCATTGACACACTACATTTGTTGTCTACTACCCAAGGAAGAGTATGAGATTCAGAAATAAAATGAACTTGAACAGTGGTTTCTTAAGCACTGCAGCATTGTAATAAAAACTAATCAAGAAGGGCCAGCTGTTTGCATGTACATGTATGTATAAGCCTCATATGTTCTCAAATACAGGACAAAATTACCTCTAAAAAGTTCCTTTCAGTCTCGTGCCATGCTAATGTTAACCTAAAACACAATAACAGCTGGCACATAACTTGTGAACTTACCTGTATATAACAAAAGAGTATATCTTATATCAGTCTGGAAAGAAAGCCAGTTTGTTGATGATGAAGAATAAACCAGTTGTTTTCAGCATCACAATTCATTTCTAGATACAGATAAAATAAAACCAGTTAATTATCCAAATTTTTCAGTTAACTAGGCAAACATAGAACACATAACACAGAAGAGAGTTGGGGTGGTTGGTTGTATCATGGGAAAGGCTAGTGGTGGATTTCATGGAGCAAGGCTGAGATGTCACTGCAACACAAGAGACTGCTCAGAGAAGCCTGACAACTAAGCTTTGGACCCTTAGATCCAGTTCACACGAGGCGATGTCTGTCGCGCCACAGCATTTACTATACTAAGCTATGGAGCTGTTCACATGTAACTTCTTCAACTGTGGCGTGGCTGTGAATTGCTGGTGGCTAGAAATTCACTTTCCTGTCACTGCGATTTCTGAGCAACAGCTGAGTATCTAGCAGTGCCATTGGTGAGAGGAGACTGGGCACTCGCTCCACATGGATTCACCCAGTAATGTATTTCTCGCTGTTTTTTTGCGGCAGTGATTCAACAGACAAATGCATGCTGCCTCCTCGACATCCACCCTGGGCCTGAACCGCCAGCGCCAGAGCTGAGAGGACAAACACACACCAAAATGGGGAAAAAAAGAAAAAAAAAAGTAAATCATCAACCACGGTGGAGTCGCCTTGTGTGAACACTATAGCGACTTTTCATGACTGTTGTCGCGAGACAGGAATCGCCTTATGTGAACAGGGCCTTAACCCACCAACTACCAGTGCATTTCAATCTTGTCCTAAAACAGAAACTGATCTGTTCAACAATGAGGCAAAAGGATCAAGGATTTGTGTTTGAAGCTTAAACATCATGTTAATCTAAATCGAATCTGAAGGAAGATGAAAAATCTTTCTTCGTGCTCATTTCACACAAATGTCAACTGTCATGTTCTATATGCCTTTGTTTTGTCTCACAATAGGCACTGTAAAGACCTGGGGTACTGGGGGGACCAAGGGAGTCTGAAAAGAAATCTGGAAAGGGTTGGATGGAAGGTGCTTGTTGCTAAAACAGATACTGAAATACAAAGCAGCAACTATCAAACACAAAATATCTCATGAAGTTCAAGTCTTCATGACTATAATGTTGCAAATATAAAGATTTACAAACCACTCCTACAGAAATACAAAAAATTTATCATTGCTTCCAATTACTTGTATAGCTTTGATTTTCACCAACACTTATTCATGCTATTGCTATCTACATTTTAATGGCAATGAAGTAACAAGTACTGTTACCAGTCTGGTTTGTGGGTGGATTTTCACGTCATCTGAAACCAACTCTTATCAGACAATGGCACTACATAATGCCCAATTATTTTCAACAAACAAACTTCACCATGAGAGATTTCCCAGCAAGTTAACCTAACTGTACTTTCTATCCTATCTTCACTTCCTTTATTAGTTTGTTTCAAACACATAATTAAAAAAACTTCCTATTTTATTTTCTACCAACTTTCACACTATTCTATTCAGCCTTCCTTTCTCAACAAAATTATACAACTTCTATACCAACTTCATAACTTTGTATGAATTTCAAAAGATTAAATCTGTCTATTGCTGCTTACTACCTCTTTCTTCTCCCTTTCCCTCTACCTCCTTCCTCTGAACCTAAACCTTCCCCGGCCACCAATTCTCCCTCCACGGTTGAACATTCCTCTCCTGTTGTAGTTGTTGTAGTGTCTGCCTCGCGCCCCATCAAAGTACCTCCCTCTGCCTCTTCCCCTGTACCGGCCATCTGAACTGTCTCCCCAGTGGCCATGCTCCCTCATTCTATCACGGTCATCCCTGTAGCCATAGCTGTCCCCATCCCTATCCCTGTACCTGTCCCTATCATGTCTTCTCTCCCTCTCTCGGCTGTCCCTCAGAAGGCTGTCCTCTCTGTCTCGGCTGTGGTCTCTGTAACGATCCTGGTCTCTATATCTGTCCTGGTCTCTGTACCTGTCCTGGTCTCTGTATCTGTCGTCGTAATATCGGTCTCTGTCTTTATACTTGTCCTGTCCCCTTTCTCCATCCCTGGAAGACTTCACGCGGTGTTCCTGATCCTCCTCGTC
The DNA here is from genome assembly GCA_020233015.1 of Callinectes sapidus. NCBI lineage: Eukaryota > Metazoa > Arthropoda > Malacostraca > Decapoda > Portunidae > Callinectes > Callinectes sapidus. The sequence continues at coordinate 2,106,731 of CM035215.1, read as the reverse complement.
TTGCTTGCTGTCCGGGTGATCGTATTTGTCATACCCAGAGTCCATCTTCTCCTCTTTTATAGTGACGCTTCCATCACTCTTTTCCCTCACTCTGCTCCTCTTTGTTCTCCTGGCCTCCTCATCATCAGAGTCATCACTGCTACTGTGTGATTCATCCTTTGCCTTCTTCTTCTTCTTCCTTTTCTTCTTCTTTTTCTTTTTCTTCTTCTTTTCAGCATTTTCAGACTCATCAGAAGATGACAAGCTACTTGAAGAGGAGGAAGATGATACCTTTTTCTTTTTCTTCTTTTTCTTTTTTTCTTTCTTTATTTTAATTTTCTCACTCTTTTCTTTCTTTATAGTTTTTTCTGAAACAAAATTGCATATTTTAAACACATTTTATTTCATGTATATCATTGAAGACAATTAATGGATGAGGAAAATCAGGTGATAAATATGAAGATAAAGTGGTGGGACACTCATTACCAAACACTCACCATCTTTGTGTGGAGGTTCTTCCTGGTTGCCTTCAGTGTCTGGGACAATTGGCTGTGGTGCGCAGCCCTCCAGAGCAAGCTGTTGCTGCTCAGGCATCATGTCCTCTGTCATCTTGGGCACCTTGTACTCCTCCACGTGGTCCACTCGGATGGTGCGGCCAGCAAGCTATGCATCGGGACAGACAGGCATGATCAGAAAAGTCTGAGTCACAACTGAGGGCAGCCCTAGGAGGCATCTCTTATGATATCACATTAAAGACAACTGCATTCATCTACTATTACATCAGTGCCTTCTATGTATGCCTGAAAATCATGTTCATTAAATTAAAATTAAGAGAACTAGTTACTACTTGTACAGTGTCTTCAGTGCAGCATTCCTTAGCTATATTCATCACATTTAAAGAGGAAAATCTTACATGGCTACTTAGTTCCTCAAATGTCTCAAAGTACAAAGATGGACAAACCTGGTGCAAGTTGCCCCGAAAGGCACTCTGGTACTACTGCCACATATGGGCTACACAAGGCAACAGGATGAGGCCCTCCAAACCACTTAATCATAGTCATAAAGAAAAAAATTATTCATTTTCAATTCGTACTCTGATTCCATTGAAGTTGTCCACAGCGAGGATTGTCGAGCGCTGGTCTTCATAACACAAGAAGGCAAAACCTTTGCTCTTGCCAGTCTTTTTGTCTCGTACCAAATTGATGTTGACAATCTGGTGGAAAAAGCTCCATGACTTCCCATCCCAGACAAGGCTCTCCTTTTTATAACTTCAGGTATAAAAATCATTATCGTGTGGCTGCATAGTTTTGAGCTCATTCAATATAAGACATTTGCTTTCTTTCACAGCAGTCATGCTGGAGCAGTAACTACTATCTGAAATTCAAGATAGAAAATTAGTATACAACACTGACATCATATACATCACTAAATATTTTCCTTTGAAGAATTTCAAAACTGTTATTTAGCATGCATTTAAGTCACAAGAAGTAATGTGCATGTTAGGAAACTAAATCCATATCTGCATTTTTAAACAAGGTCACAAATAAATAGGTGAGGTTCACATAAGATACATACAACAAAGAACCAAATACATGACAAAAACACACACTAAAGATATTACCTATGAGATAACACAGGAGGCAACAGGAAACATACTTATATATTATCACTGACTTCATAGTGACTGACCGCACATAAAAATATCAGGTACAAAAACTGATACAGCCTCTCTCTCTCTCTCTCTCTCACACACACATACACACAATGCTCACCTCGCCATACTGGGAGAACACACATATAATGTCTCCTTCACTCAGCTCAAAATTGAGGCCTCCAATAAAGATCCAGGCACTGTCTCTGTACTGCTGGTGCCAGGAATGCTTGAAGTCCACGCCAAGCTCTAGCTCCCTCTCACTCAGCTTCTGTATATTTTTGACATTCCTGGAATGTCAAAAATTATACAGAAGCTGAGTGAGAGGGAGCTAGAGCTTGGCGTGGACTTCAAGCATTCCTGGCACCAGCAGTACAGAGACAGTGCCTGGATCTTTATTGGAGGCCTCAATTTTGAGCTGAGTGAAGGAGACATTATATGTGTGTTCTCCCAGTATGGCGAGGTGAGCATTGTGTGTATGTGTGTGTGAGAGAGAGAGAGAGAGAGAGGCTGTATCAGTTTTTGTACCTGATATTTTTATGTGCGGTCAGTCACTATGAAGTCAGTGATAATATATAAGTATGTTTCCTGTTGCCTCCTGTGTTATCTCATAGGTAATATCTTTAGTGTGTGTTTTTGTCATGTATTTGGTTCTTTGTTGTATGTATCTTATGTGAACCTCACCTATTTATTTGTGACCTTGTTTAAAAATGCAGATATGGATTTAGTTTCCTAACATGCACATTACTTCTTGTGACTTAAATGCATGCTAAATAACAGTTTTGAAATTCTTCAAAGGAAAATATTTAGTGATGTATATGATGTCAGTGTTGTATACTAATTTTCTATCTTGAATTTCAGATAGTAGTTACTGCTCCAGCATGACTGCTGTGAAAGAAAGCAAATGTCTTATATTGAATGAGCTCAAAACTATGCAGCCACACGATAATGATTTTTATACCTGAAGTTATAAAAAGGAGAGCCTTGTCTGGGATGGGAAGTCATGGAGCTTTTTCCACCAGATTGTCAACATCAATTTGGTACGAGACAAAAAGACTGGCAAGAGCAAAGGTTTTGCCTTCTTGTGTTATGAAGACCAGCGCTCGACAATCCTCGCTGTGGACAACTTCAATGGAATCAGAGTACGAATTGAAAATGAATAATTTTTTTCTTTATGACTATGATTAAGTGGTTTGGAGGGCCTCATCCTGTTGCCTTGTGTAGCCCATATGTGGCAGTAGTACCAGAGTGCCTTTCGGGGCAACTTGCACCAGGTTTGTCCATCTTTGTACTTTGAGACATTTGAGGAACTAAGTAGCCATGTAAGATTTTCCTCTTTAAATGTGATGAATATAGCTAAGGAATGCTGCACTGAAGACACTGTACAAGTAGTAACTAGTTCTCTTAATTTTAATTTAATGAACATGATTTTCAGGCATACATAGAAGGCACTGATGTAATAGTAGATGAATGCAGTTGTCTTTAATGTGATATCATAAGAGATGCCTCCTAGGGCTGCCCTCAGTTGTGACTCAGACTTTTCTGATCATGCCTGTCTGTCCCGATGCATAGCTTGCTGGCCGCACCATCCGAGTGGACCACGTGGAGGAGTACAAGGTGCCCAAGATGACAGAGGACATGATGCCTGAGCAGCAACAGCTTGCTCTGGAGGGCTGCGCACCACAGCCAATTGTCCCAGACACTGAAGGCAACCAGGAAGAACCTCCACACAAAGATGGTGAGTGTTTGGTAATGAGTGTCCCACCACTTTATCTTCATATTTATCACCTGATTTTCCTCATCCATTAATTGTCTTCAATGATATACATGAAATAAAATGTGTTTAAAATATGCAATTTTGTTTCAGAAAAAACTATAAAGAAAGAAAAGAGTGAGAAAATTAAAATAAAGAAAGAAAAAAAGAAAAAGAAGAAAAAGAAAAAGGTATCATCTTCCTCCTCTTCAAGTAGCTTGTCATCTTCTGATGAGTCTGAAAATGCTGAAAAGAAGAAGAAAAAGAAAAAGAAGAAGAAAAGGAAGAAGAAGAAGAAGGCAAAGGATGAATCACACAGTAGCAGTGATGACTCTGATGATGAGGAGGCCAGGAGAACAAAGAGGAGCAGAGTGAGGGAAAAGAGTGATGGAAGCGTCACTATAAAAGAGGAGAAGATGGACTCTGGGTATGACAAATACGATCACCCGGACAGCAAGCAAGACGAGGAGGATCAGGAACACCGCGTGAAGTCTTCCAGGGATGGAGAAAGGGGACAGGACAAGTATAAAGACAGAGACCGATATTACGACGACAGATACAGAGACCAGGACAGGTACAGAGACCAGGACAGATATAGAGACCAGGATCGTTACAGAGACCACAGCCGAGACAGAGAGGACAGCCTTCTGAGGGACAGCCGAGAGAGGGAGAGAAGACATGATAGGGACAGGTACAGGGATAGGGATGGGGACAGCTATGGCTACAGGGATGACCGTGATAGAATGAGGGAGCATGGCCACTGGGGAGACAGTTCAGATGGGCGGTACAGGGGAAGAGGCAGAGGGAGGTACTTTGATGGGGCGCGAGGCAGACACTACAACAACTACAACAGGAGAGGAATGTTCAACCGTGGAGGGAGAATTGGTGGCCGGGGAAGGTTTAGGTTCAGAGGAAGGAGGTAGAGGGAAAGGGAGAAGAAAGAGGTAGTAAGCAGCAATAGACAGATTTAATCTTTTGAAATTCATACAAAGTTATGAAGTTGGTATAGAAGTTGTATAATTTTGTTGAGAAAGGAAGGCTGAATAGAATAGTGTGAAAGTTGGTAGAAAATAAAATAGGAAGTTTTTTTAATTATGTGTTTGAAACAAACTAATAAAGGAAGTGAAGATAGGATAGAAAGTACAGTTAGGTTAACTTGCTGGGAAATCTCTCATGGTGAAGTTTGTTTGTTGAAAATAATTGGGCATTATGTAGTGCCATTGTCTGATAAGAGTTGGTTTCAGATGACGTGAAAATCCACCCACAAACCAGACTGGTAACAGTACTTGTTACTTCATTGCCATTAAAATGTAGATAGCAATAGCATGAATAAGTGTTGGTGAAAATCAAAGCTATACAAGTAATTGGAAGCAATGATAAATTTTTTGTATTTCTGTAGGAGTGGTTTGTAAATCTTTATATTTGCAACATTATAGTCATGAAGACTTGAACTTCATGAGATATTTTGTGTTTGATAGTTGCTGCTTTGTATTTCAGTATCTGTTTTAGCAACAAGCACCTTCCATCCAACCCTTTCCAGATTTCTTTTCAGACTCCCTTGGTCCCCCCAGTACCCCAGGTCTTTACAGTGCCTATTGTGAGACAAAACAAAGGCATATAGAACATGACAGTTGACATTTGTGTGAAATGAGCACGAAGAAAGATTTTTCATCTTCCTTCAGATTCGATTTAGATTAACATGATGTTTAAGCTTCAAACACAAATCCTTGATCCTTTTGCCTCATTGTTGAACAGAT